>JAXGGA010002764.1:0-115031 GCA_038373865.1 Uloborus plumipes | reverse complement strand
CTTAGTTTAACTGCATTTAAAAAGTCATTGGAATATATGAGGGTTTATTTGGTTTGTGCCAGATCTGGCACACCGTGCAGTGAAGGGTTAAGGTAAACCATTCAAAAGTCTTACGTGTGTGACAGCTTTTAAAGAGCCTCGTTAAAACGTTTCTGCCGAATGGATGAAGATGTACGTCAGGTTACAGGTGCTATGTATCAAGTTAATTTATGATATGAGATAGTTTTCTTTTAGTCCCCTAATTAGACCTTGGGGGGAAACTTTTCTATCTTTTGCCTTACGTGTGTGACCAAAAAAAAGTAACCTGCATATTTTGAGGGGTTAAAAACTTATGAAACACTTTATTACAAAAAATATGAGATATAATCATACTAAAGGATCTACGTTCATGATATTTGATAGTTTTTCCAAAAAAAAATTGATTATTAGATGAAAAAAATTCTCTGACATTTTTTCACTAATAATGCATTTTTTTTTTTAATTTGTCTCAATGTTATTAAACAAGGCTAAAATATGAGAAAAGAAAAATTTTATCTTAAAATTGATGCTGGAATCGAAAAGAGTAGATATTTTTTTGTCAAAAAATAAAGTTTGTTTTTGTATTATGGGGGGAAAAAATTTTGGTGTGTTAGGACCACTTTTCGTTTAATTGCCCTATTCCATCGGGGTATTTCCGCTTTAGAAGAAACTCAACGGAATTAAAACCGCAAGCGAAGAAATTATTGATCGGATTCTCATACACATATGCGTTCAGCTAAAGGAATCTTCAGCTTACTTTGCGTAAATAAGCTTGAGTTAACAGTTTAATTAATTTATGATAGGTGACAACTTGAAGTTTGGCAAAACACTGCTCTTGAGAAATTGTTTGCTTTTTCTCTTTGTTTGAAACTCATTTATTTACACCTCCGCTGCTTCGCGAAAGCAATTTACACCTCCAAATATATTCCTAATGTCTTAATTTAATATTTTAACTTTCAGAATTTCGAGTAATAAGCAATTTCAGCAGCATTATGGAGCAAGAGAGCTTTTCATGAATTATTTTGTTGCTTTAACCCAACGCTGCATAGCGTTGCCAATTGGATACATGGACTATTTTTCCTTATGACCAAGTATAAGGCAACTCAAGCATAAGAAAACAAGTATTAGGTATCATCTTTAAAGCAAATGTAACCATTTATCCTCAAAATTAAATTTTTAAAAATGTTTTCTAATGTTTTCTTATTACATTAAAAAATATATATTGTTATTTCCAAAAACAAAAAATCATGCAGTGTAGGGTTGAAGTCCAAACAAATGAAGGAAATGATATTCACAAATCATTTATTTCAAATTTGATTAAAATTTATCACCAAGAATCATTTCTAATCAGTCAGTTAGACTTTAAATACTTTTACAGTATTTTTACCAGAAATTATGAAATAAGCATTGCTGACTTCGATTCGAGTTGGATCATATATTTTATTTTAGATCTTCAGTTTTGTGTTGCTTTTAATATTTCATAGGATAAGACCAATCCATTTTTAGTAGTATCCTCTATTTTTTTTTTCTTAAATTTGATAGTTCTTTTTTGTGAATTTATTTTTCAATGCGTCACTTCATTAACCTAACTGCTATTCTACTCCTAATAAATTCCATTTCATAATGAAAAAATCCAGGGTTACCACTTTTTGAGTTTATTATTGCTATTGTTGTCACATAAGTTATTTCCGCATACTGAAGCGAAGCTCGTTTCTCCAAATACTTTCATGCATTCATTCGAACTTTAGGAATGTGCAATTCCATAATTGTAAATAAATATTAAGTCAAAAACGAATTTGCACCTAACACGTGAATGAAATCTCCTTTAACCCAACTGTTAAAAATATTTTAGTCCTGGCCCATCAATAGAAAATAAATCCAATATACTGCGTACCTCCACACTCCACATTTTAATCTACTTAAGAAAGGGTCATTCCATATAAAATCAACAAATGGGCCGTGCCGCAAAATTTTTGATTTTGATCATACTTGGTAGGAAATATGCACTAATATTGTATACCTCCAAACTGTTTTATTTTTTGTCGAAAAAATTTTATTCTCGAGATATAGCCATTTTTTTGCTCCGCCGATGAGTAAAATTCGGCATTTTTTAACTTTTTTCTAACAGCTCTGGAAAATTTACTTAAAGTGGTAGAAAGATCAAACATGACTTATTTTGAAGCTAAAAGAATGAACTTTCATTTGTGCATAAAAAAAATGGTTTGGGTTAAGATTAATATTACATTTTCCCGTGTCAATTCGCGGTTCAAAAAGTGCCGTTTTCGTCATTTCAAGCATGAAAAAATATATGAAGGACTGACAGTGGGGTTCTAATTTTTTTTTCTTTTGCACCCAGTTATAGATACTAGAAGCACAGAAAAAAATAGATGATACCAGTAGTCTTTCATTATGAAAAAATTGCTTAAACTTGCGAAAAAATGAAAATTGGCCTTTTTCACTCCCCAAAAACGGCCTGTGGAACAGGTAGTAAGAATTTGAAAATGTATGGTGCAAGAAGGCATTACATTGAACTTTAAAAGGAAACAAAAACTGTCTTGTTATTCGAAGGCATTAAAGAGATATAAGCCTTCTAAGTTAGATGATTATTTTGAAAAAATACAATAAACTTGAGAAAAAATGAAAAATGGCCCTTTTCACTCCCCAAAAATAGCCTGTGGAACACTTAGTAAAAATTTGCAAATGGATGGAGGAGGAAGGTGCTACATTGCCCTTTAAATCGAAACAAAAACGTTCTTGTTATTCCCAGTCATCAAAGAGATAAGGCCCTCTGAAAATTGAAAATAATTGCTTTAACTTATGCTAAAAAATCTTGCATGAATTTTCAATTTTCAGAGGGCCATATCTCTTTGATGCCTGGGAATAACAAGACAGTTTTTGTTTCGATTTAAAGGGCAATGTAGCACCTTCCTCCTCCATGCATTTGCAAATTTTTACTAAGTGTTCCACAGGCTATTTTTGGGGAGTGAAAAGGGCCATTTTTCATTTTTTCTCAAGTTTAATGTTTTTTTTCATAATAATCATCTAGCTTAGAAGGCTTATATCTCTTTAATGCCTTCGAATAACAAGACATTTTTTGTTTCATTTTAAAGGGCCATGTAACACCTTTTTACTCTACGCATTTGTAAATTTTTACTACCTGTTCCACAGGCCGTTTTTGGAAAATGAAAAAGGCCATTTTTCATTTTTTTTTAAGTTTAAGCAATTTTTCACAATGAAAGACTACTGGTATCATCTAATTTTTTTCTGTGCTTCTAGTATCTATAACTGGGTGCAAGGGAAAAAAATTAGAATCCCACTGTCAGTCCTTCATACATTTTTTCATGCTTGAAATGACGAAAACGGGACTTTTTGAACCGCGAATTGACACGGGAAAATGTAATATTAATCTTAACCCAAACCATTTTTTTATGCACAAATGAAAGTTCATTCTTTTAGCTTCAAAATAAGCCATGTTTGATCTTTCTACCACTTTAAGTACATTTACCAGAGCTGTTAGAAAAAGATCAAAAATGCCGAATTTTACTCATCGGCGGAGCAAAAAAATGACTATATCTCGAGAATAAAAATTTTTCGAGAAAAAATAAAACAGTTTGGAGGTACAGAATATTGGTGCATATTTCCTACCCAGTATAATCAAAATCAAAAATGGTGCGGTACGGAAATTTCTGAAAATTTGTTGATTTTATATGGAATGACCCGAAAGCTTTCTTTCTCAAAATTTTTTCTCCGTGTAAAATAGCTGAAACCTTACCGATTATGAGCGTTCATCTCGCAGTGGTGAAAACACTGCTGCACTTGTATTAAATCTTCTGATGAAGAAATAATGTATTTTTTACTGCTCATTAGTACTTGAAAGTGTGTCAGTTATGATACTGAAGAAATTATATATGAGATATAGGTAACATCTTAAGAAAGAATTAAAAGAAAAATTTTCCTTCCGTTATTTTAAATTCTTCATTTCTGTTATTATATCTCAATTTTATAAGTAGAAAAAATTAAGATATCAATTTTTTCTCTGACTTAACCTCTTCAGTCCTGATTTTTTCAACCATTTGAATTTCAAGTTTTTAAACCTTCGCTAGGTCTGAATAATACCTAGAAAAAAATTAAAATTGAGGAAAAATAAATGCTACAATCTTAGATTTTCTAATGCAGTGTTTTTCGTTATAATTTGCTTTGAAACCAAATATAAAGAAAGTTGAAGGTACACATATGTGTACCTTCAACTGGGACTGAAGAGGTTAACAAGTGCGCAGCATATTGAAGATGAAAAGACAAAAATTTTGAAGAGAAACTATTCTTACATGAGACATTAAATCCCTAAATGAAACGTCCTTTTCTTGGAAGAAATAATTCAATAAATCATTATAAAACCTGAGAAATTCAAAACTCATTTTGATCTAATTCATTTTCTGAACATTCATGATTTCATAAAAGCAGAGTGTATAATTTCGCAAACCTTAAATTGGAAACGTAACTACTCCTGTCAAAATACGAATCCTATAACAACAGTACTTCAAAACACTTTAAAAGCTCATTTCTCAACGTCACGAGCTTCCCGGCACCTTATGGCAGACACTTCAAAATGATTAATATATAATGGCTGGCACGCTTTTCATTACGAACCAAATAGACATTTTTCATGATATTTGTCCCCATCAGAAAATGAAAATGAATATTTTTTACGACAGATAACCTTGTGGAAATCGTGTTGTTACAATGTATTATACAAGGGTAGTTCTTAAAATATATAGGCAGGACATCATAATAGTTATAAGTACTATAACATAAGTTCTAAAAGAATGATAGTTATAATAATTAATCGTAATTCATGTTTATGATTATTCCCTCTTAATTTTATATCAACTCTGTTAGAATTGTACGATTTAGGTACATTGTTTCGGGTATTATTTTTCTACTACTTAATTTGATTCTAACCTCAGTTTTTTAGAGTGGAGGTTGTCTGCCGCTGTCTTCTTCTGGCAACATAACTCTCAGAAGTAACAACAGTATAACTAAACAAATGTTTAGCTCTTATAAGAAACGTATACAAATAAGAACATTAAAAAAAATAAAAAATGAACGAATAGATTGAACAACAATGCACTTAAATATTTTAACCATTGCCGGAGACAATATTTCCTATACGATAATTGCGTGAACCAACATGATAGAAGGGACCAACATGTTTCCCATAAAAATAAAATTAATGAGTTAACCAGAAGACGTCATCTAAGATTTTCATTGATTAATTAATACAGAGAAAGGGATTAAACAATTTTAAATTTGGATTCAGCAGCAGTGTAACTAATACAAACTCATTGTATTCGTATTAAAAGTGATATTAATCAGGACATGGAAAATGCAAAATTGATGAAAACAGCGCTAATAAAGCAGACGTGTAAATTCTTGAAATTTTTGCACTTAACACATACTGTTTTCTATGTGTTTCTTTTTCAACGCTAAGGTATTGCTTGTGTGGAGTATAAGTTTCGGAGTATATATGACAAAAAATGATACTAAAGTATATTCAGTGCACAAATTTGTCAAGTAAAAAATATGTTTATTTTTTGTTATTTTTATATTAGAAAACATAGTATTGTTTAAACAACTAGGAAGAGTGTATTGATTGAATCAATATCGTACTTATAATGTTACTTATTTTTATACAAGGGATTATAATCTTAGCTTAACGAGCCGTCAGATATTCACTACTGGCTATATCACAATACATATATAATTCATGCTAAGTTAAACTCCTCAATATTTGACGAATTTTCGGAGGAGAACATTCAGCTAGTGTTATTGAAAATAAAATTATGTCTTTTAAAATAAATGGCTTAATGGGTTTTTAAAAACACTTTTAGGGTTTTTAAAACATAGTCTTTAATCGGAACAAACTAAAAGGGAGAAATAAACCTTTGAAATAGAAAATATGCCAACGTATTTGGCGTTAATTACTATGTAAATGCACAAATCCAACTAAATTTAGTTTGTGAATATTAAAAAGTCTGAGTTTCAAAAGTGCACTAAATGCATTGTTTGGGTTTCAAAATCTCACTTAAACTATCATAGCTGCTTCAGAAACACAGTATTTTTTACGGCTTCAAAAACTACTGCATAACAAGTTAAATTTTTTATACTGGTGTTTTTCAAAACTCAGTCAGGACTTTAATTTTTAGTTTGGTTTTAGCAACATAAAGTTAAATAAGTACACCTTAGATATAAACACCAAGAGAGTTTTTTTACATCACTCAGTTTTCAAACATAAGTGTTTATTGTGTTGCTCAATTATTTTAGCTTAAAGTTACTTTATAAACTAGATTACATATTACACACTTAAAATTTACCAACTGTATTTTAAAATCCAAAAAGTTACAGCGTTTCATAAAAATACGGCATATAATGATATTCTTTCAGTTTCATTGTCTCTCATTACCAGCAGAACTGTATAAATCACAAATGGTTGAATGTTTAAATATATATTGAATGATTACTCATTGCATATCTGTATATGTTGAACTAGAAATGTATATTTACAAATACTTTATTTTCATCAATTTGAATGTTAAAATATTTTCCATGTATTTAACAACTTCAAAATAGTGTTTATCTAATGTGAGTTGTGCTATACAGTACTGAGAAACGTACAACATCATTTGTTAAAATTGCCATGAGCATGTTGAACATGTAAACATATTTTTGAACTTATCTGTATTTGATATCTAATTGCATATTTTTCCTCTCACTCTTAACACTGAAATGAGCTATGTGCTAAGCTTCTTCTCATTGTTCCAGTTACTGAATTTAAACCATTATTGAACGTACGTATCAGTGTGATCAAGTACTCAATAAAAGCGTATTATTTTTTTGTTGGGCTCAACACTTTTATTCTCGCGACATGAACATTTAAATATAAGTGAAAAGTTGAAAAAATATAATCACCAGGGACCGACAAAAAATATAAAATCTTTGGAGTCAGGAAAAAAATATTGTGAGATAAACTACTTTTTTTATTAGCTTTCTTTCTTTCTTTGTTCTATAAGTTTATAGGAAACTTCAAAGTAACGTATCTTCTAAAAATTAATATCTTCTAAAAATTTGAAAACACCAGTGGTAATAACATATGTTTTTAATTTTTTTAAATATTTTTTTATATATATTTTTTATTGGCCTGTATTTCCCAAAATTGTTAGTCACTATTATTCGAGTCAGTTAAAAAGTTGCATGTTAAACATGGTTAGCGCATTTAAAATTATGTAATTTATCCAAACTTATTTTTGAGTTACTTAAAGACATATAAAACAAAAGGCAAAAGAAAAAAGTAAGTAAATTTTAAGTAGTATTTGTATTTAGAAATAAGTAGGGGAATGTGGGGCAAAGTGAAATAGTTAAGATAACTTACTTGTTTCAAAAATGGACTAATTGAAAATTTATTCTAAAAATTACTGTGCATAAAGAAGGAATAATGTATTTTGCAATAAAACTGGCGTTGAAATGTTATGTTTCATTTTTAAAGCTATTTTGAACCTTCAAAAAAGGGTGGAAATTTTGCACCTCAAAAAATTATGGGACAAAGGGAAAACAGAAATCTTTTTGCTATAAAGCATTTACTCTCAAACGAAAAAGTCTTCTTTGACGTGTGCACAACCAAAAGTCTTATATCAAAGTATTAGTATCAAAACAAGCTCAATCCTTTTTTTAAATTTTGCATGAGAAGCAAAAAGGATTTTACCCTTAGCTCACTTAGATTTCCCAAAAGATTTTTGCTTCCTTTAAAAAACACTTACTGCAAACTTTAATGTATGTTTTTTTTTTTAATTAGCACAGTCATTGAATTATTTACATCTAAAAAAATCTGTATTGAGCGAGTTTCGATTTAAATTGGACATTACTATTACTTTTGAAAATTTTCTATCAACATCCCAATTTTAATCAGAAATGTTCGCACTTTGACGCGTAAAAATTGTGACCTGATAAAGCAGTTTTTGTAATTCTCATCATAGATGTCACCCGTACGTTTTTACAGTGCGGGTATGGCAATGACATTGAGTGGGTTTTGATTAAAACGGGTGCCTGACAGCGGTTTTCGACTGTGGACTGATAGTATCGACAAAGACGCATTCAATTATTAAAAAAATATTTTTAAAACTTTTTTTTTAATTTGAAGAATAATGACCTGAGTTGGTTTTGATACTAAACGCCTCGATTAAGCAAGGACATTCTTAAAGCAGAAACAGTTTTTCAAAAATTTTTGCTAATTTGTGTTGCCGTTTTGCATAGGACGCCTCTGTTTCAGGACACCTGAAGCACGGCTTAATGGTAGAAAAAATATGTATGTGACTTATTTTAAAATCTAATCCAAACTTCCCAAAATTAAAAAAAACACACACACACACAGAGCAATTTACACTTAAGTGATTTTATTTTGAGCAGAATATAATACGTTTTTGAAACCCTAAACATAATAAATATTTTATTATTATTATCCCGACCATCACATAAACTAAACACAGAGACTAAAAGTATTTATATTTATAGTTGACAGATATTGATGATAACAGGCTCTAGTCTAATAATATTTAATTAGGCACGTCATTTAGGGGGGATCAGGGAGGATCAAATTCTCCCCCCCCCCCCCCCCCCCAACTTTGAGAAATCAATGTATTTACATACAAGTGAGAGTTTTTTTTTTTTTCGATGAAATTGCATTGGGTTTGCACCCTTTTCCACTCCCCCCCCCCCAGAAAAACTTGAAATGAAGGGTCTGAAGTAATCTAAAAAAAAATAGATCTAATAATAGATCACGTGGGCTCATTTTTTAACGAAGTGCGGTAATTGCAACAATGAAGTGATCAAGGTAAGTTTCTTTTCATAACTTTAAATCAAATTATTCAGAACATTTGAGCTCTTAGTCATTAAAAGGTTTACTTAAGTAAGTAGTTTAAGAGCAAAAACAAAGACAACACCAACGTGGAAATTAATAAATCAATTTACAGAATTAATTTTATGACAAACTGCCTTACTTTTTATTCGCATTAGAAATTTAAAACAATATATAATCACAATGTGGAAAGATTGTTTTTCATGGATAGTTTTAAATCAAATTATGACTTTAAAAATTTCCTGGAAAGGTTATTAAGCAACACTCGTTTTTCTACATGGTAATGCAAAGTTTAAGTTAACCAATAAATATTAAAATTGAGGCGATGTATTAATGTGATCATTTATTGAGTAGTGTTGCCTCTTTGCAGAACTTCTATACTAACCTACAGCACACACTTTAGCCCAAGTAGCATACTTCATTTTCTAAAGGTTGTAAAATGGTTTTTAACGTTGTAACAACCGCTAAAGAATGTTTATAAAACGTTTAAAGGTTATTTGTGCTACCTGAGAAGAAACAACAAAACTCATTTAATCAGGAATTTCAAAAACATGTACTGTGAAATCTATAATATCCCTAAACGTTTTGATAAACGCTTAGGGATATTATAGATTTCACAGTTAAACGTTGTCCCTAAACGTTTGACTAAACATATACTAACCGAATATGCAAGACGTTTGCATGTATCAGCTTTCCATCATTCGTTTTTTTTTTTTTTTTTCAACAAATCAAAATGATAGCTTCTCCCTTCATACATGCATATGAGCCAATATTTAGAAAAGTATCAATTTGAAGTTGGAGTTTTCTGAAAAAAAAAATTTTTGCAGAAAAAAAACTAATATTGGATTTTAAGTCTAAATTGGGTCTAAATGCAAGAAAATAAAAGGGGGGAGGTCAAGGAAGTTATTTACCCCCTGCTTAGATTACTCACTTTTAAGCCGTTACAGATCTGATGAATGTTACAGATCTGATGTTAATATGAGTTACATATTTGAGTTTATGCTTTCAGTCTTCGTTAACATCTGTAAATATGATATCATTTCCTTGCATTTTTAACATAGAATTAAGATAATTATACTGAAATATATATATTAGGCTAAAAAATCAAATTTCATTATAAAAAAAGCATTTCTTGGAAATAAAAATGAGCGATAAGGTTTTTAGATAAAATAAATTATGAGATTACAAAATCCAAGCTAATAAAACATTTGTTTTGTTTTGAAACAACACACAACTTCAACTTTTTCAACACATAACTCTGCTGCTTGCTTTTCTTTAATTAGTTGCTGGAAATTTAATTTCTTGATCAGAAATTCATATTTAGCATGCTAGTTATTATCTAGTTATTTAGCGAAGTTATGAGAAATTGAAGCACCAAAAAAATAAATAAATAAATAAAATAATAATAATTAATTAACTTAATTTCTGCAGTGTCACTTTTTCTTAGTTTACTAACTTCTATTGTAAGGTCATACAAACCACAAATGAAGCAATTGTACTAAAAACTCATTGCTTTTCATTTTTTAAGAACAAAAATATTCAATAAATGGCTAAAACCTATGATTTTTGCTTTTTAAAATTCTGAATCGTGTGAGTTAGTTCTGTAACATATTCGCTGTTTTTCAATGTTACCGCTCTGACTGTTACCGATCTGACAAACTGACAAAGTTTTTTTTTTAATTTCCGAGTCGATCGCACTAAACCAAAATCAAACACGTGGTTTTTTTCACTTGTAATAAAGGACTATACTTATATATAATATAATTTTTAAAATAATAAAAACTGCGCATTTTAGCGCGTGTTACCGATCTGATGACTCAAATGACACACATTTTATAAAATCACTTTAAAAAATCTTACCTATAATTTTAGATGCAGAAATGCAAATTTTTAATTACGATGCGATAAAACATCCCACCAGGTACTCAGTATCACGTGGTATGGGTGCAGGAAATGATTTTGGGAGCCTAAACATAGATCGGAAGTTATTGTTACCACTCTGACGGCGGAACTTGGGACACGCTTATTTCACATCGGCTAGAAAATCAGAAATCGATTAAAACAAAAATGAAGTAAAATATTAACAAAGGGCTAAAAATAGAATCGTTTTTCGTGCAAGTGCGTTTTTTGGGGAAGTTAGAAAGTGCGCATGACCTGTTTGCATGCTAAGCTTTGCTACTGGGGACACGTTAGCGATCTGATTTTTGATGTATAAAAACAATATTTTCTGAAGAAAAAAAAAATATTCCTGATGTTATTACATGAAATGAAAGCAGAATCTTGTCTTCTTTCTGGGGAAAATTATTTTTTTAACTAGTTATTGAAATACTAGTGAAAATTCACTTGGGACTCAAATTGGCACTTTTCCAAATATTAGCTCACGTGCTTTTCCTGCCCTAATGTAGGGGAGAGTGGTAATGACTGGGCCATGGTGATGAATGGGCCACTAACAAAATATGAAAAAGTATTTTCATGATTTTTTTTTTTTTTTTTTTGATGCTACCAACAGATATAGCTATTTTTTCTACTAAACTCATCCAATTTTCATTCGTTTGCGCTAAGCCATTATCAAACTAGAGTGGCATGGTCAAGAATCTGACTGAAAAGTAAGTTTTTCCTTTTTTAGTAAAACATTTCCTAGCTAAAATGTACCAAGTATTTCACTGCATACATATGTATAAGCTAGTCTTTCCATATCTATAAACTAATCTTAAGATGTATTTTGATGTTATCTAAATTTAATGTACTCAAAAAACCTAAATGTATTCCAAAAGTATAGGTGGGGCTGAATGGGCCACTATGTCATGGTAATGAATGGGCCACCTAAATATTGTTTTTCTTCCTTTTCTTTGGATTTTCGGATTAATATGAAACACAAACGACTGTCATAGATAGATTAAGATTACTGTCGTCAAAATAGGTTTGTAGTAACTTCTAAATATAATTTGAAGATCCATATTATATTCCTATAGCACAATAGACCTCTGGTCGCAGTGCGTGGCTTGAAAAAGCCCCCCTCTCTCCTTCATATTATATTCCTCACAGAACAATTTCATTTTCTTTCTTGGTAAACTTAAGTATACCCTATATTTCTTATTCCCGATGTCTAGTAAATTTAAAAAAAAAATTTGAATTTTGACAAGTTTGAAAATGAAGATGAAGCTTTTGAAAGTGATTTTTAATATTATTTTTTAAATATACAAATTTTGTTAAATCATAGTGTGTATTATCTGTTATTTTTTTATATATATTTGATGTTATTTATTTCTTACAATCTCATTATTTAGTCATTTTTCTGCTACAATTGGTATGCATCAGTTTTATTTTAATTGCATCAGTTTTGATGTTTATATAATTTTAAATCAGTATGATTTTGTATCATCATGTCAAGTGCCACATTTATTTTGTCATATTCAGCAAATTAAAGATTAAATCCACATGTTTTAATTGAATTCATTTAGTGGCCCATTCATTACCTTCGATGGCCCATTTAACCCCATAGGTGGGGTTGAATGGACCAAATTTCAAAATTTTTATTTTCTATTATAATTTACTATAGACAGGTGCTAATCCAACTTTTATGACTTTTTTAGATAGCCAGATAAGTAAAGTAACTAAAACACCAATTTAGAGTTAAAACAAAGTGTTAGAAAAAATTACAAAAATTCAAAACCAAAAAGTGGCCCATTCATTACCACTCTCCCCTATATATGAATATCATCCAATGAAGAAAGCGGGAATCTTGCCTAAACTTCATGAAATTGCTCGAATATATTCAAACCTATGACCATAAGAATTAAGAATGTTATTTTATTTACATAACAGCGAGTTTAATAAACTCAAGCATCGATTTTATAGCATTTAACCTACTTTTCTTTTCATTGTTTGTTGATCTACTTGAGATAGTATTCATCAAAAGAAAGTCAGTGAATATCAAAAAAAAAAAAAAAAAAAAAACAGAGAAACTATATATTTTTTTAAATAATATGTTTATAGGATAAAAAATTTAAAGACTCAACAAGCGGCTAACTGTTATATCAGTAACTGAAATGGTAAATGATTTTTATGTAAGATTACTAAATTATTGTTTATATAACATTAGGAACTATCACTAATGCATTAATAAGAAGTTTTTAGCAGGTTCAAAGCTTCATAAAGGAAATTTTATGAACTCACCCAGCAAAAATGTGAAAACTTATTTGTAAATTATGGAACTCTCAACAATCAATAAACTTTAATTTTTGAAAACACCGTGAAGTATATAATAAAAGTAGACTAGCTTTGTTAAGGAGAAATAATAGTCCAAATCGTTCAAAATCGGTTGCTGGTCAAACTAGACATCCATGTTAAGGTCTTCTTCATCAAAACCAGACACATTCTCTCATAACAAATAAGTTCATGACCTTATTTCATAGCACGTTTGCAACAAAAGGCAATAAATGCCCTCTAATGATGGCAGAATGTTTTTTTTCTAAATTATACAACAGATCACCTGTTACTTCACAAATGTTTTGTCACATATAAAGAGCATATTTACATGTTTCTGATACAAATTTCATATTAACTATGGAATAAATATATGAATAATTTGACTAAAAGAGTATTTTTATTTATTTTATTTTATTTACTTATTTTTTTGATTTTTTTAATTTTTTTTTTTTTTTTGAAAAATGAAATAAATATGTTTAAATTTCTATTTGCTTCATGCTTTAACAAAGGAAGTTAAAGACCGCTTATAAAGCTGAAATGTGTTTTGAGAAATGGCTAAAATTGTGAAATAAAAAAGAATCATTGATATGATATTAAGTATTAAAAAATCATTATCTATCAGCCATCCCACTAAATATCAGCATTTTACTACAGAAATTAATGGCTTACAGTTTTGGGGAGAATGGGGGGGGGGGGGGGAACGGATTTTAAAATCCCCGATTTATGATTTTCATTTTAATGTTGGACAAAAAAGTACAAAAATTTTGTGTTTTATCCAAAATTTTTAGGGGAAAAGCATGTCAATTTTATTCAATATAATGATTTTTAACCTCAACTGAAGTTTTTGAAAAAAATGAAATGCAACTTAAGACTATAAAATAAATATAGAAAACGGTTCATCAAAAATACGCTGCTGATCTTGAAAGTATTTTTTGTTATGGAGCGAAAACAGAAGATTCAGTAATTTAGTTACTGCATAAAAAGGAGCAATATCGTTCGGCAAAGGAATCTCATATCAGTGGCAGGAGAAAACAAAGCAAATTTCAGGCAACAGCTGTGAGTGATGACAAACATAAAGCACTTATTTTTTGTAAACGAAAGAAAATACTCATTCGTTGAAAACTGCAAAATAAGCATAGAAAGAAAATAAATCTTATATCTCGTCAATATAATTTAAATATGCCAAACTCCGTTTTGAATGAAGCGTAAACGAATTTGAAACTTGCGTAAATTTTAACCGACATTTAGTCGACATTTTAAACCAGAGCTGCGGAGTACGAGAGAAAATGAGCGATTCCGACTATGACTTGCTATGAGTTTTCGACTCCGACTCTTTTACCCCAAAATCATTTAGACTCCAACTTCGACTCTAGGAACTTAAAGCTTTCGACTCCCGACTCCGGTCAGTCTGATTCGACTTCACGACTATGATTCCGGAACCCTGATTTTAAATAGACAACTGTCTTAAAGTCATTAAATTTTTATCCTACAAATTTCTCTAAATGTTTTTTTAATTTCACTTCAGAGACCAAACATCCGGATTTTCCCCACTCCCCCTTATATATTGAAAAAAGATCTTTAGAATAATACACTGGCGGAAAAAAAAATCCCAACACCAAGAAAGACTTGTGTTAGATAAACGAAATTTGGTAGGCGTGTTTATACAACTGAAAGATGACATCGATTGAAATTTCGCGTTCCACACATAAGTGTGGCGCAGCTGGCTTCACTCAGAACATGCAAATAAGGCTTGTTTTAAAAACGTGTTGTGAAGTTCGCGTGTATTATTTTTCCGTGAAATTTGACGAATTGCTTTCATGTTAGCTAGGAATGCCTTTAAGAAGACGAAGAAAGCCATTATCAACAGTTCACCGAGTTTAAACGAGGTCGTACAATTTGGCTACGAGAAAGTGGATTTTCATTTCGCGATATTGCAGAAAGACTTGGGTGGGAATGTTTTCACCATGCATGATTATTGGAAGCTATGGGCAAGGGATGGTACTACCTCAAGAAGATCGAGTTCCGAGCTGCCACGTGGCACGACTGAGAAGGAAGATCGCCGAATCTTGCGCACGGCTGTGGCGCATCGTACTGCATCTGCGGCTGACATTCGAGCTGCAGTTGGTACCGTCGTGACCCAAGGAACGGTAAGATACTGTTTACTTCAAGAACAGCTCCGAGCCAGGCAGCCTGCAGCCGGTATTCCATTGACTGCAAACCATTGCCTTTTCCGACGGCAGTGGTGCCACGACAGAGCTCACTGGAGGTCGGAGTGGAGATCTGTTGTAATTTTTGATGAAAACAGATTCTGCCTTAGTGCCAGTGGTGGCTGTATATTGGTCAGAAGGAGGCCAGGGGACCGCCTGCATCCAAGCGGTCTACGGCCTAGACACACGAGACCCACACCTGGAGTTATGGTCTCTGGAGCAATTTCCTACGACAGCAGGGGCATTCTTGTGGTTATCCCAAACTCACTGACTGAAAATTTGTCGTCAGTCTGGTAATTTAACCAGTAGTACAGCCCTTCATGAGTAGCATTCAAGGGGGCGTTTTCCAACAGGATAACGCTCGCCCTCACATCGCTGCTGTAACGCAATGTACTCTACAGAGTGCTGACATGTTACCATGACCTGCAAAATCACCAGGTATGTCTCCAATTGATAACGTATGGGATATCATGGTACGGTACCTCGAGCATCATCCACAGTCAGCAATGACGGTCCTAGTATTGACACAACAAGTGCAACAAGCATGGAACTCCATACTACAAAGTGACATTCGGCACCTGTATGACATAATGCATGCACGTTTGCAGGCTTGCCTTCAAAATTCTGGAGGTTACACCCTCTACTAAAGTAACATAATTTCACATTTGCACAGCATTTTCTTGAGCTTAAATTAGCCAGTGATCTTGTACATTTAATCAATTAAACATGTTAACTAGACCATTGCATTACCCAAATTTCATTACTCTACAGAAATTTTTTCTTGGTGTTGGGATTTTTTTTTCCGCCAGTGTAGTTATAAATGAAATAATATTAATAATAATAATAGTTGAAATTTACTGAAAAAATAACACCTAACAGATAGCGAGAACTGACGTATTAAACATTTTTAAATAAAAAAGATACACTATGTTTCCTGAAAGTTGTTAAACTGTTAAAATGTCAAGTTCAGAATCAAGTTTACTTGATTTTTGTAACAAATAATAGTAGAAAACATTCAAACTACGTCCCCAAATATGAATAGTTATTTATTTTTGCAGAACTTTTAACCATGGAAAAATCGACATGCATTTTTTACAGATGATTTTAGAATGTTTCTAAAAAACGATAAACTAAAAATAAAGCATTGAATATCAACACATAAGCCCAAACAAATTAGAGTATTACGTTAAAAGTTTTTCAACGCCGCAAGTTAATGCAAACAAGTTAAAAATTGTAGACGATCAAACATGTTTATGCGGAAAGTGTACAGTAGAAGTTACGCAAACTGCGAGAGAATTTACTAAGACAGTCATGAGTGATGACAAATGATGCGAAAGGATATTGAGAGATTTATTTCGTGGAAAATAAATGTTCAGTATGTGGACAAATTGCACCTAAAGTAAGAATTTCCCGACTTTCAGAATCTTAATGGAGTCGATGCGTCCATCTTCCCCCACGACAGCCGTTTTCAAATTCCTCCGAGTAATTATTCGTTTTCTTCTATTCAAGTGAATGATAATGCATGATACGTGTGTACTGCGTACTTTTGTGAGTTATATTCATGCAAAAAATGGAGCTTTAGTTCGGCTAGTCTTATAAATGTGTCTTTCATTGTAAAAGTGGTGTAGTTAATTGTAAATAATTTTACTATGCCTTATTATATAAAGCCCTTTGCAATTTTTTTCTTCGGGGTGGATTACAAGTGCTCAGCTACAATTTTTCATTTTATATTTATTTCTCTTTGGAAAAGTGAGTTGCTTCACTTTTATACTAAAAGATTTAACTAAGTATGATACCATTTAGCAAGCAAATACGTATTTGGTATGGAGTTACATCAGTTTTGCAGTGACCGGTACAATGATAAATCTTTAGTGTGCTCCATAAGATTTTTTTTTACTGAATGCACATAGTTTGCATTGCACATAGTTGAAGGTACCGTAAAATGGGGTGTATAGGAACAGCGGGGTCAATCGGAACAAAACTTCCCGACCGTACAAAGAAATTCTTCATAAATATACTGCTGGGTATTTTTCGCCATGATTTTTTTTTTATAAAGGTAAGATCATAGGAAGTAGCACATAGTTTGAGGCATTTTTAACGAATGTAACAAACGTTTAAGTTAGGAGACATTTTAAAAACGGGGTTAGCAGCTTGAAGAACAAATAACTAAGTTATGAGCTGTAGACAGAGTAATAGGTCATGGTTCGCTGTCTTGAAGCTCTCTAGTTAACTGTCGAGTTGAAACAGTGGCGAAACTATTGAGCAGATTTATTTTAAATCTGTGATATATTTTTCATGGGTTTTTTGGGGATGCCCATTGGAATGGCAGGAATAGGCTAAAAAGAAAGCAGGTTTTCACATCTCATCAGCTTACCTTCGCTTGGTCCAGAAAGTCTTGGGTCCAGTAATTTTTTCTTCTAGCTATTCATCAGACATAGATAGTGGGAGATAGTTAAAATTCCAAAAATGCACTACAAATGTTGTAGTTTTTCGTCATTTGTTAATTCTCTCAATACCAGCAATGACGCTTTTTCTCATCTTTTTTAACATGATTACAGTTCTGCTTGCCAGCTATTAGGTAAAAAACAGCTTTTTTGCTTTTGGAAAAGATATATCAGGGAAGAGAGCTGTGTTGTGAGTTGTCCCTCGTTGGTTGAACCAAAACAAGCTGAGAACAGCACAAGGATTTAAAAGTGCATAATATTTGAGAAACAAGATACATGTTTCAGATTAATTCGGCAAGAACAGTATTTAAACATAGTGAAAATAGTTATTAGCAACGTTAACCTTTAGGAGCCGGGCGGTACACATGTTGTACCATAAATCTCGTCTAGTTTAGAGGACGGGGTTGAAATTTTCACTCGAACCCTTTGGAGCCGGGGATTTTTTCAAGGTTTCATACGTCTAGTACAACAGTTTATACCTTCTCTTTTCAATGGAAAATAAATCTGTGATTAAACTGTCGTACTACCTGGGTCGAAAGGAAAATTTTTATATGAACAGCCCAGATCCAAATCTTTAAAAGGACAGAAAACTGGCTAAAATTTTAGACATCCTTGGCAAATACAGCCATTATACCACACACACATATATATATATATATATATATATATATATATATATATATATATATATATATATATATATATATATATATATATATATATATATATATATATATATATATATATAGTCAATTCGCGATAACTCGAATATTACTATAGCTCGTATTTCTTATTAGGTCCCGACCCTTTGTCTTCAATTCCATGCTAATTTTTCTCCATATCTCGAAGTTTACTTCCCTTAACTCGAAGTTTTTTTGAGGTGGCTAAACATTTGACAGTTAAAAAGCAGAAAAAACTTTCAAGTGAGAGCAAGAAATTTTATTTGTTCTTCTCTTGTGGGGGATTCATTCAGGTTAAATCTGAAGTCAAAAGAAGATCTGTTGAAGCATAATGCAATATAGAAACAACACATGTGGTGACTCTTGCTGTAGTGTTTGCACTTATTGCTTCTATAAGGAATTTAATTTCCAAAAGTTGTTTTAAATTTAAAACAAATGACTTTTAAAGCAGTTGATCAAGAAAATTTCTGTAACGTGAACTTAAGAAATGTGATTAAAACACTGAGGTTTGCAACGAAGAGTACATACAAACCATGGAGGAAAATGAATATGCTGCCAATTAAGAGCGACATGTAAAAAAGCTGTGATATTTACCGTTTTTTTAAATTACAAAACTGATCAATGCAGCTTAAAATGACGGATTATCAAACAAGAAGGAAATATGTATAAAAAATAAGATCTCTTTTTATTTTTTTTCTTAGCGTTTTAATTCAAGTAGTGTACATTTTAATTGATTAAACTTGTTAAGAAATTAAATATTCCAAGTTTTTGTTATTAAAATGTTGGAAATCAAAACTAATGATAAGTCGAACTTCCGATAAGTCGAAGTTTTTTTCGGTCCCTTCAAATTCAAGTTATCGAGAATTGACTGTTTATATATATATATATATATATATATATATATATATATATATATATATATATATATATATATATATATATATATATATATATATATATATATATATATATATATATATATATATATATATATATAGGAGGGGATTCATAGCCACCAATGGTATTATTTCAACACAACTCATCACCGTTCACTCATCACCATCAACTTTTTTTTTCCTTTTGCATATTTTACTGAAAACTTCAAAAAACAGCATTTAGACTTCTCCTAAAAACAGTTATGGAGGATCAAAAAATAGTCCTACAAACGGTTTTAATGAGCACTTTATTCTACCAATGTCACCTTTTACGTGCTACTCATCACGGTACATGGAAAATAGGACAGAGATATTTCTGTAAAATTCCATGCAAAAATCAATTCTCGACCACATTACCGCAGATGAAAATTGAAATTACCCCAGCACATACTGGTTATCGCCAATAAAATCAAATTTGAATTGTATTTTTTAACTTTGTGCATTATCAACTCACGGCATCCTAAAGCAAGTTAAAAGTAAGCGTTGAGTATATTTGTCATTATAAATATTATGGGTATAGCTAATATCTCCAACTCTTCATCAATCAAAAACTAGAAAAGGAACAACGGAATTTTAAGAATTTCTTAAATACCTTTCTTAGGAAATGAAACTTGAAACTGAGTTAGAGACTCATCAGAGTAGAAGTTTTCAATTAAAATTCTTTCTGTTCAGAGCTTATTAATTCATTTTCTTCGATATTTTATTTCTGCTTAATAAACAATGATGAAAGTTCATTAAACTAATTAAATTTCATCTTCTTTTATTTCAAAGACATGCAAAATCATTCAGTTTTACTTTTTAACAAGGTGGTATTTCTTATTCAAACTTTTCAAACTGATAGCTATCATATTACAGACATTAAACATTATAAATCTTGTCATTATAGTTTAAAAATCTTTGAAAGGTGTAAATCTAGCACAGTTGGCAAAAGTTTAACAAAAAAGCAATAATAAATTTTAAAAAATACAACCATCAATTGCACTCTAATTTTGATGAACTTATTTTCAATGCAGTTATAATCCAGGTAATAAATATGAAATATATATTTCTGTTTTTTTTTAATCTAATAAAATAAATTTTTTTGCATAATTTACATCAATGAGAAATAATTGTTATTTTGCGCATTTTCAAAGAAAACATTAACTATGTGTTATTTACTGCATTGAAACCAAGGGTCGTTCTTTTTTTTTATTGCTTCAATGTGATTAATTTCTGAAGAAACGAAACTCGAAACTGCTTTCTTAAATTATAAATATTTTTATTTTAGAGCTCATTAAGTAATTATCTTGGAAATTTATTTTTAAAAATGCTAATAAAAGTTAATGTGCCCTAACTAGTTTATTTGTTCTCTTATTTTAAAGCACCCCCAAAATATGTATTACTTCACAACGAAGACACGTTATTAAATATATTTAAAGCAATAGTTATTGAATCGATTGCTATCACATTACAAATATATGTAAATATGTGTAAATATGTATATATACATACTTTAAATTATTTTATGCACATTAGCTTTCAAAAATCTTACAAAGGTGGTTTAAGGAGAAACGTTAATTTGCAGATTCTTTTTTTTTAACTAAAATATTCAGGAAGCTACTATAGTATTCTAGTAAGTTTTCACCATCGGACAAATCAAAATTATTGAGTTTTTTACAGATAAGTTAGAAATTACATTCTTTTAATCACTTGAAAAAGATGAGATTAACTACAGCACCTCATTAATTAACATTAAAATAACTTGCTGTGCTTTTGATTGGCATAGCTTCAATGTGATGCCACCCAAAGCATCACACGTTTAAGAAAATACTTAAATATGATGCAGAACCATAAACATAATACAGTATAATGATGTTATAGAGTGACAAGTAATAACAAACTATTTAAATAGAGTAAAATAGAAAGATTTTAAATAAAAACTTTTTTTTTGTTGCTATTTGTCTGTCGAAGCTTATATCAAGATATTAAAAACCAAATACTGACCTCTTGACATCAACTATTTTAACGATTCAAGACCAACTGACCTCTTGACATCAACTATTTTAACGATTCAAGACTAATTCAAACATCTGTTATTTAAAACCTTACATTCAACAATTTAAGAAAAGTAAATCAAGCCACGTTATTATATTACGTAACTTTTTTTCATGTTTTTAAAGTTAAGCAAAATGTTGCTTTACATACTACTCATGCGAATCATTTGCATTTAATTATCTTAAGAGAAATTACTTTCTATGTTTATAATGTAAATTTTGCTCTTGAAACTCCTCACTTTCAGAACATTCTCAAGTGGTTTCATTTAGCCTGAAAGAATTAAGTTGAAATTTATTTTATGCTGCACACAAGCAGTTTATTTTTTAATACAATTTTCTTTTCGGATGTTCCCATAACAAGAAAATAATAATTTTTTTTAATTAATTTTCGTGTAAACATTCTTGTTGTCTTCAACATACATTGCGTACTTACGTTTTTAAAGAAACCTATTCATTATTCTGAAAATTGTATCTGGTTATGCTTAAGGTAGGACATTCAATTATTATTGCATTCTTTCGCAGTTCGTTTCACGACGGAAGTCAATAGAGAAGAACGGGCCACAACTTTTCCTCTTGCATATCCCGAATTCCAATCTCGCCAAAACGCTGGGCATGCGTCTTTATTGTAGTTAAGCAAATGCCTCTTTTTGTGATGAAAGAACAAAAGCCATAAAGTACTTGAAATACACAAATGCACGTTTATTACTATGAAACACCCATCAGGAATACAGGAGTATGAAGATTTTTCTTCAAGATAAGAAATTACTCTTATAAAAGCAATCGAGATAAAATAGCATATATTTTTGAAAACTATTTAATATCTATTCCGTTGCCAGTATATAATGCCGTACTAAGGGCAAAAGCCGTATCTACATTCTTTTACAAAATTGAGTCATTGCTAATTTTCCTTGTAACATATCTTTTAAAAATACAATCGTCTAAGATCTAGAAACGTTTTTGAGTGACAATTTTAAGACCGTCTGGCTCTTTAATATGTCTTTCCCTTTGCTTTCTAAGCAGCACGCGGAGTAACTGAAGTCTGATCGTGGTTGAGTTTATTACTGCGTATCACATTTTCGTTGGTAAACATAGTGATTTTTTAACCATTTTGGGGCAATTAGAAACTTAAGCCTGCCGAGTATGTCATGTAACGTATCAGTGGAAAGCTTTATTTCTTGCCTTCACAATCGTTTTTGAATTTTTAGAACTGCAGGTGAAAAACATTTTTTTTCTCGTTTGTAACAGCTCTGTATTTCGTACAATTTTGAAGGAGAAATCTGAAACTTGGCAAGATTACTTATCTTGTCATATGCATCCTTCACACCAATTTTTGCTAAAATTGGAAATGGTGAGGTCAAAAACTTTTTTTATTATGATTGATTTGCCGCGAAATTACCAGAAAATGACTTAAAAAAACAGTGCAGCACTGGCGTGCTGCACTAAAAAAAGCAACCACTCTCGGCTGCCAGACACCCAGCAGCCAGCGTGCTGCTCAGTAGAGCATAGGGAAAGATATATGAAAGATCCAGACGTCTTCAAATGGTTGTTGTTTTTTACGTTGCTTGCACTTGAAATGCAATGTTTTATGGTCATTTGAGAACGGGAAACATATTTTTTAAACCAGAAAAAGTACCTCATGGATCGAATACTTATAGGAGCAGAACTTTAAACAGAGATATCTCGGTTTGAGATCGTCTGCAGACAATATTTTTGTGCTTAGCGTGGCAGTAATAACTCTTTAAAATATTGAAAATTTTTGTGATTTGTTTTTCATATCGACAAAAGATTCTCGCACACCTACTTTTAAATATTTCATGATGATCAGTTATTTTGTACCTTAAGTTGAAACTACATACACTGCTCAAAACAATTAGGGGAACAAGCAAAAAAGTGAAGAAAATCGTGCAAGACAGTCACGGATTGGCATGCGGTGGATAGTACACGTGTATCAACGCGCAATACAGGAAAAAAGACCTAAAAACTTTGGAATTAATCTTTAATTCTTTGAAAATGAGAAAAAAACATGAAAAGGTGATTTAGGGCAACAATTTGGTTACATGTAAAAGATTAAAAGAAGGTACCGTAAAATGGGGTGTATAGGAACAGCGGGGTCAATCGGAACAAAACTTCCCGACCGTACAAAGAAATTCTTCATAAATATACTGCTGGGTATTTTTCGCCATGAATTTTTTTTTTATAAAGGTAAGATCATAGGAAGTAGGAAAAAATTACTTTTGTCAATCTGGCAACGCTACTGGCTTCCAAGGAGGGCTACACGTGGAATGCTAGAAAACATCACATTTTCATAGACTGCAAAACTTCATATGCGTGAACAAACCTTCTTATATTTAAAAACTAAGAGTGGTATGTTTCAATTATACATGTATCTGAACAACAGAATACCGCATTAGAAGTTACATTTTTTATAAATTGCGTCATAAAAATGACGAATTCTGAAAAATGCCATAGGAAAAAAAATTTGCGGGGTGAATCGTAACACTTAGTTCTGTTGTTCCAATTCAAACTTATTTGAAGGAAACTGTTTGAAATATCAAGATTCTAACCCTAATTCTCCTAATTAAGTAAAGGACAAGGAATTATTACTGTTTATCCCTTCTCGTGAGCAACTAGATCTTAGAATGACAAAAAGTTGCAGATTTCAAAAGATTTTTTCTCCAGAACTTTTTTTTTTACTTAAAATACGAAGGGGAAAGTCACATAGACTTTATGTAGTAAAAGTCCAGCACACAGACAGTGATGAATAAGCGAAAAAAAATTTCAGGACAATCCCCGAAACCCAAAGTTTTCAAGAAACTAAAGAAAAGGCAGAGATGACTCATGTTTGTGAGACCTATTACAGGTTTAAGTGAAAAAAATAAAAATTTTAACATGTGTTTCGATTGACCCCTATCAGCGGGGTGATTCGGAACACCCATTTTTTCCTATATATTTCAATAATAATTGTTCAAAATGTTTTGTCTTTGCTTGGAATATCAAAAGTAAAGCAAGACCGAAGTTTTTACCCAAAAAACCAACTTAAAAAAAATCTTTTAACTGAATTTCGTACAATCAAAGCTGAAAAGTGTTCCGATTCACCCCATTTTACGATACTGTTTAGACATGGTGCATGAGTTTTAAGAAAGCGTGTGGTCTCCTTGAACAGCTAAGACTGCTGCACACCTGTTTGGCATAGATGCGATAAAGTTATCAATCTGACTTTGGGGGATACTGTTCCACTCCTAACATGCGACCTTGGTCGCTCAGCAATGCATCGTCCGAAGAATGGCAGAAATGTGATTGATTGGATTCAGGCCAGTAGTGCACTCTGGCCATTTCATACGCTGTATTTTTTCAGCTTCAAGCATATTCTCCACCAGACGAGCTCTCTTCAGCCGAGCATTATCGTCTTGCAAAACAAAGGAATCTCCAATGGCTCCAGCGTAAGGGATGAAATGAGGTCTGAGTTATCTCGTCTAAATACCTTTGGAGCATCAAGGTGCCATTCCAAATGATATGCAGGTCCGTATATCCGCCTATGCTGATTCTACCCCATACTATCCAACCAGCTCGTCTGTATTCTGACCTTTCAAGAACGAATTCGGGGTTATTTCAAGTGCCCCTGTACCTCCAAACCAGAACACGTCCGGTGTCACCCTCCAGACTCAATCGACATTCGTCTGTAAATAGCACTTGGCTCCAATTATGTTTCTCCCAATCTCGATGTGTAGCAGCTCCTCTTCTTCGGGCCTCACGGTGGTGCGGGGTCAACAGACTGCAGACCATTGGCCTACGTGCATAGAGCCCCCTTTTATGCAGTCAATAACGTACTTTTTGGCTGGACACCCTTCGTCCTATTGCCAACAACAACTGTCTTTGCAGATGCGTAGCATTCTCTATTCTGTTTCGACGGACTGTTAACCGTATATACCGGCCATCAGTTGCTGTGATGGCGCGTGGCTGACCTTACCCTGATCGACGTCTAACATTTCCTTTTTCTTGGAATCGATTCCACAGCCTTGGAAGTTTTCTTCTTCCGTTTCCTGGTAGGCTTTAAATTATGGACGATTCATTTTATGTTACTTATAGATATACATCTTTGCGTAATTTTGTTTAAACCATGTGCTCCCCTAATTGTTTTGGGTAGTGTACTTTAGGAATAAAATACTGCAACCTATAGAAGTAAACAGCTTAATGTACTTAGAAAACTGGATATCACTTCAAATCGATAGCTCAGATTCATGTTATTCTGTTAAAAAAAACGTAACCTATTAGAAGTTGATAAATATGAACAAAAAATACTTACACATGACAATAATTAATTTACGAAGACCTGTCATTTCGTACCCACGGATGGAACTATACTTTAGAAAAGAGTAATTGCATCCTCTGCAAACTGATAGATCAATGCACCTAGAAAATTATGGATATCCGTTAAAATAGAAAAAACTCAGCTTCATGTCATTCCACTGAATAAAACTGCAATATCATAGAACTATTTTAGAATTTTCCTGCCTCTAATTATTAGCAAAGTATATTTCGTTAGCCTGAACATGTAAACACATTAACTATAACGGTTTCTGTGTTGAAAAAGAATTCCATCTCGACTAAAATAAATAAAGAGTACATAGCTATTATACAAAACTTAGAATTTAGTTCTGTTGAATATGTAGCTAAACGAAAAAATACTTTCGATTCTAATGAGGAATACATGATATATATGTTCGCAACAATTTGGATAATTTGACAGTCAATAAACGTTATCCGTCTTACAACGCTCGGTTTTCCAAAAAAAAAAGTATAATCAATCTTATTTTCTAGGGAAAAGGTGGAATTCAGTTATTTTTAAATCGAGCTTATAGTAATAGTATAACAAGACCAGCGGGCTGAGTAACTGGTTTTAAAATTTGTAAGACGGGGACACAAAAATAAATTTCTGCAAAAGCAAAAATCCGGCATTGGAAACTTAAATGATTGGTGAGTAACAGTGGACAAATATGGCTTATGTATTCCGAATCATTTTTTTTAAATATTTTTTTTTGTAGTAGATTTGTATAACAGCGAATGAAGAGGATGTTGGCAACACTAACACAACTGTCTTAGTTTTACTTAAAACAACTGCTTTACTAGGGGACCACGTGGGCTTAGAGGTGGAGTACTCTCCTCTTAAGAAAGTGGTCGTGGGTTGGAATCCCGCCTTGTCCATAGATGTTATTCCATCCTCTCTGTGCCGTAAATCTTTCCTGTGTTTGTCAGTACGCAAAGCGCATAGTACGCAGTCCTCATGTATGTTAAAGCTGATGGCTTCTGGAAAAAAAACTACTTTACTAACACCAACTTTAGTGAAAATTTTCGCATCATCAATTGATCATAGAAACTAAAAAACATAACTTTAACTAACAAATATGTAAATACTTAGAAAAAAAAAAGGCAAATTTCTATGAAAGTTTTGACAAAGAATTTTTTTTTCATCTACTAGTTTATAATACCTCCTAAAATTGCATTACCTACGTCAGCACATAATCTTACGTGCCATCTAACTATTAATTTTTTTTTGTTTACAAAATGTTGTTCTTTTACACTTTGATAATGGTTTTTAACCGTAGCAGGACCTTTAGCTCCTCATTAGATTTGAAATAGTTACTTTTTCTCTGTTTTTTTAAAATCAAAACTTACTTTTCCTTTGCTTACCAATATTTTTCTACAAACAAATAAACTTATCCTAAAAGTTATTTTTGGAAAATGATTGGGATCTTAAAATGTATGAAATTCTAACAAGAGGTTTGAATAAAACCTTGAAGAAGGAACGTGATATTTTTTAGTTCTATTCAATTAAATTAAATATAATGCAAATAAAACCGAAGTTTTCCATTTTCTCGCGGGCCAATGAACTTGCCTGAAAGGCAAGACCACTTATCTACGACATTCTGGAAGCTATTGTTCTCTTTACTCTTCAAAATTGCATCCGCTCTTTTCAGAATCTTTTCTTTGTGTCGAAATAAAATCTTGCTGGATTCTTTTCGACGATAGCAGAGAAAACCATAGCTTAGAATTTGGCAAATCTTTAACGGTAGTGAAAAGTTTGGATTTGCTTCCTGACCTGGAGTGCGTTACACTGATATCTCTACAGAAACATTTTCTTGTTCATTTTAAATTGTTGCAAATTTGTTTTTGTTTTTTGCTGTCCTGTCTCTAACGTAGTTTTATTTTTCCTTCACTACAGCCTTCATCGCTTTATGCCAGTTATTTGCATTTTATCTCTTTCTCTACACTATTTTTTCATATTTTAAAAATGAACAAATACTTATACTTACAGTACACTAGTATCCATTCTAATTTCTGCCTCAGTTTTTATCATTAAAATGTCATCGAGAAAGTGTAGAACACGAAAATAATTAGTAAGAGACAATTGTGAACTTTGGTTGATTGCCATATGCAAAGACTTTCCTCAAGATGTGGAAATGACATTATGTTAATAAAGTTTGATCTAACTACATAATAGGCAGCTATACAATTCATATCATGTGCATTGAACTCATTTCAGGCCAAGCATTGGAATTTATTAAAATGTTCTTTTATTAAAATATGCTTTAACTACATTCATTAAGACATAAAAAAAGTTTTGTATGTGGAAAATAGTATTCTATTATTAAAATGAAATGTTGCGTATACGCATCATTTGCGGAATCAAGGTACAAACGATATTTATTTGAAACATTGTATTTTAGTAAATTTTTTACACTTTTGAATGGGAAATTTCAGAACATTTAGGATGTAAATGCATTTGGGGCACAAATGAATCGTTTAGCTTTTAAACTTTTTTCTTCACATATTGCAAGTCCGATTTTTATAGACCGTATTTTTTTCAGCAGAGTTGTGTGTGCGTCATTGATGGCCGACCTTCCTTAAGATTTGTCATTTGAACTGCATTTTCACCGGATGGATTATCCTAGCATTCTGATTTCAATAGAACAATCGCTATATACGACTTAAAGTCTATAAGTGACATTTTTGCGTTTGTAGAAATTCAATGCAGCTTCCTTGAGCTCTCTATAACGCTGTCAATCTGTTTGCAAATAGTCGGCAAATTTTTTATCTTTAATATTTATGCGGTAATTATCTGTGGCATTGTCTTGTAGGTCAGCACCTTCCATCTGCTCTTTGTACTCCCAAGTAACGTTCGGTTGTAAAATGGCAACTTCCTTTCTTTCTTTGTCATTTCGAATGCTTCCAGGGGAGGGGGTGGGGCAAAGTATGTATAATCAATGCAATTTCGCTGTAAAACAGAAAAAGCCACGCCCCTTTATATGCAAAACAATTTTCCAGATCCCGGGGGGATGGCAATTCACCCCCTGAGCCCCCTGACTACACCATCGTCTATTAGTTAATTTTAAATAAAACAATCATAATTCGCTATAAAACTCAGATTCCTTGCATAAAAATTGGATTTTCAACTTTTGCATATTTTTCATGCATTCGGCTAATGATGTGTTAACGCAACATTGCATTTGAGTAGCAAATTTAAGACACTTTACGACATTTGTTTGATTTTTATTTTATTAACAGAACTTGCAACTTTAAGTCATTATAAAAGCGTATGATTAATTTTAAGAGGATAAATCATACATTTTTAAATTGTCGAATTTGACAATAACCATTTCAAGTTAAAAAACTTGCACATTTTGAAAATGTCTGTACTTAAAATGTTTGACCCAATTAAATTGCTAATATTTTGCAGATGACTTCAAAACGCCAAAAAGAGTATAAAAATAAAAGTAATGAAAAATATTTGTCACATTGTTCATTAAAATATTTTTTGTGATATACGCGACTTTGGTCGAATATACGCAACTTTGGCCGAAAATGGGTTAATTACTTTAGTTACTAGTTTGCGGCAACAATATCATTTCTTTGATAGGTCATAATTTTAATGCAGTAATGCACTAAAATTATAAAAACATATTGTAATCGCATGCAAACTTAAAAATACACGACTATGAATGAAAACAACTAAAGAGTTATTTTTTAACGCTAAAGCTGAAATTGTGACATTGCAGACTATGGATATGGTTGCCACCGACTAGTCACAATGCAACAGTAGAAAGGTTAAGGGCGGTATCTGCAGAAATAAGCTTTTGAGTTATTTGAAAAAATGCGATTTGGATTCTGTACAACCAATATGAGAACGTTGAAGTTTGATGTTTTAACGAGCCTTAATTTTTAGCGGAAACAAGGGTAATACGTAAACTTACACAGCAAAGTTTGAGTACAATATATGAAAGAATGCAAAAAAAAAAAAAAAGGAAATGGGAAAATGTACAGTTACTACGCTTTATTTTTTCACGATAATGTCGAACATCATCAAATCAACCAACCGGGTTAACCGGTTGGTTGATACTCTATTCGAGCATACCCTACAACAAGAATTACCTCACTTGCCTGCAAAATGACGCAGACTCTGGAAGTGCTACTATTTCTAGAAAACAATGATAATGTTGACAGTAGCAATGGTTTATATTAAAAAGTTTATGTTTCGCGGTCTATATGCTCAAAAAGTGACTAGCGGAAAAATATGAGTTGGAGTATTGTCCTTATTAATTTGGGCAACTGCTGTACATTTTGTATGATTTTTAAACTAATTAAAAACATGGTAACAGACCGACATTATTATTTTTAATGGGAATTTTCGTTTACCACTTTCTAGTAATTATCAGAATTAGTGCACATTAGGAGAAATTTAATAATTTTCTTTGATTCACAGTTCATACCATTCCATGCCATAACCATTCTTTTATAACAGAATCGCTGCTTTTATGCAACATTTAAGTATCTATTACAAACGAAACAAATACTTGATTTTTTACTTTACAATTCAAGTCTGAGAGATTATTTTAAGTAATTCAAGCTAAATTTAGCCAGCTAAGGCGAAACTTTGCCACTTCGTACACGAAAAAGGCTATTTAAAAAATGGCTATTTGTTAAGATAAAATTTCTTTACAAGTTACTCTTTTTAGAAAAAAAGGAAACAATATTTATCATCTTATTGAGATTGGCATTAAAAAAGTTATCTTAATCGAAAAATATATGTGAAACAGGGAAATTACTTGGCTTTGTAGATTAATTAGCGACTCAAAGTAGGAATACACTGATAAATATTAAGAAACTCTTAAAAGTTGTACAATTCATAGAGCCCCACTGCTCTCAAATATATGGGTTTCTTCCACCTGTGAGTCTGTAATGGGGAAGATTTCCGGCAGGAAGTTAAAGACATCGTTCTTTGGATGTTTCGTTTAGTAGTTCCCTTCAGAATTAGATCCTAAGGCATCAACTGCATTTATATTCTTGCGGGATTTCTTTCTAGGTTCACGTCAAATAGCGAAATTTCCTATCTTTTTGCACTGGTTTTATCTGGGAAAGAAATGAAGTTTCTTAGCAATTTTTATTTCCCGAGAGTATTCTTTGTCTTTGATACTAATTCAGTAAAGTTTTTCATTCAAGCAATAGGTAATGGTTAATAATATCCTGAAGGACTTACATCATATTATCCCAAAGGATATTAACTCTATTTCAACAAAGCAGTATGTTTGTCTGGCTGTATGTATATCTATGCCCGTTTGTTTGTGACTCGTCTATTGCTAAGACAGTACGGTCTATTTTCATGTTATTTGGTCGAAAATTAGTTTGGAGTATGGAGGTCTGCTCTTCGAATTTTTTTTTTTTTAATAAGAAACTCTATTTGCTATTTTGCCCCAATTTCAAACCTTAATATGGCATAAAATTGCTTTTTCTTTGTGAATAAAGATACATGTGGTATTGAATTAGGCCCCTTTGTAAAGTCTGAAAAACCCATTTCTAAGCCTTTTTTCACAACTGGCGAAGTTTGAAGCTCTTAAATTAACTTAAAAACAAATTATTTTCTATTTTTAAGCTAATGAAATTTAATTTTTCACAGCCTTAGCTCATTCTTTTTCATCACCTACATGCGAGTCACAATCAGGCAGAAAAAGATATAGATTCTTGGTACATAATTAGATAAAATAAGATACATTTATAGATAAATTTCGTCGTCTTTTTTTTTTTTTTTCGCTCGCTGATTTAACAGAATCGAACTTTTAGTAAATAATAAAAACATATCATACGTTACGCGCTATTGCAGGGTATACCTAAATATTAAAATCTCGGAGAAACGTAACGGTCATATTTTTAATATATATACTCCTTACTTTTAAATTACATGCACGAATTTTACATATTTAAAAAAAAAAGAAATGCTTTCTCTTAGAGAGTAAAGGGGATTTCCTCATCTATTCTGAATTTCATTCGAGGGAAAGACAGACTAGATGTAAACAAAGGATTGCGGCAGTTGGTGATATCAGTCACCTGTTTGCTGGAACAAGAACAAAATAATGTGCATTTAAAACTGGAAGATGTTTGTTTACTTCCAGTCTATCCTTTCCGTGAGCAGAGTAATTGTTATAGAATCTTTGAGGGACAGTTGTTGTAATTTGAAAAAGTTTCTTTTTGCTGCAAAAAAATGGACTACAGTTTTAGATAAAACAATGTAGGGGAAGACCGCCTATATTGGACCACTGCTTAAATTGAACCTCGGGCTTAAAATCTAGTACAGAGATCTATGCTACACTTTAACGGTAGAAATATAAAGTTTTAGGAATAAAATCAATGTGTATGAAGTTTTACCAGTCTTCGAACTGCGCAGCGTGAGTTACGGCATGATTTATGTTGAAAACGTGTATAATCTTATTTTGCGGACTTGTACCTAGTAAGATAGTACCAAAACGTGTAAACTGAGGTAAACTGCTGTTATACCATGATAATTTGTGTTTAATAAGGATTACATCTATGTATTGACGTGAGCGATTGTGATAATTTTTGACAGAGCAATAAGCTGAAGAATAAAAAATGGCGTGTTTTCCTTTATTTGACCGAAAAAAATTTCCTATATTGGACCGGTGGTCCAATTTAAGAATATGATTTTAAATAAGACTTTTTATTAATCGTAACATAAAATAAGTGACTCGTCTTACTTAATCGCGTAGTTAAAATTATTTTATGCATACTTTAACACCTATTCACGATATTCATTTAAACTTTTTTTTTATCAAGTCCATTTTTATCAAGTAGAAGCTGCAACTTCTTAAAATGTATGTTTTTTTTTTCTCTCTTCATCCATTAAGCTGCAGTTTCAGGTTGTGAAACATATTTATTAACTTAAATAAGATGTATGCTGGTTTACCGATAGCTGGTTTACCGAGAGATGAAATTCTTCGATATTTTCAAAACGATTTTAAAAGGAAACAATTTATATGCTACTAAAATGTTCAATGTAGATGAAGCCGGCCTTTTCATTGTCCAAAACCCCCAAAATATATTGACGTATAGAGATAAACACCAGGTTGAAGAAGTAATGAGTGGTGAACGTGGTAGAAATACACTGGTTATTTACTACATCAGTGCAACAGAATTGCAAGCTCCCCATGCTTATTTTCAAAAGATTACGTTCCATGTATGAACTTATTGTAAAAGGTTCCCTGGTGAGCAATATGCTTGTTCAAAAAAAAAAAAAAAACGGTTGGATCACAAACGATAATTCACACAACTGATACAACATTTCATCAAAACTGTTAATCCAAGCAACAAGCAATGTAAAAAGAATGTCTTTCTATTAATAGATAGGCACAGCCCTTGCATAAAGAACATTGATGCAATGAACTTGGCTAACGAAAACGATATAATAATAATTTCTCTTTAAGCACATCATACACGTAGATGTGGTCTTTATTTAGTCTCTGTCTATAGATTTTAATCGAGCATGTGATACATGGCGAGAACATCTAAGGAGATCCTTTATCTAATATCGCACAGAACTGTTTGGTAGCTCTTATGGGCAAACCGCAATTAAGGGCATGGCAAAAGCTGTGACTTGATTGTAAAGAACAGTTGTTTAACCTGTTAATTGACATGTGTTTAAGAGCCGTTTTTTTTAAGAATCAGGCAGTCAAAAAACTTGACATTTTTGATTTTGTTGAAAATTTCAGAATATGGTCTTTATTTAAAATTATTAAACACGTGTTTTTTTTATTTTATCAAAAAAAATTTTTTTCTTTCCGTTTTGGGAGGTCAAAGTTGGACTTTGCTCTTTTTTTCAATAAAAACATGCCAACTTAGATGAGCCAATACTTTTTGCTTTAGGAGTGAACTGTGGAACTGACAATTATTTTGTGTTCTACTATATCCCCACTAACTGTAAGTACATAAATATTTGTGGACGACTCTTGGCACAAAGGTCAGGGGTCACTCAAAGTTGTACGAAAAATAGTCTTTTAATGCAAGTTTGACCGACCAAATCTTCTTGTGGAAACGGTGCACCACGGTAGTGTATATATCAGTAAATACCCACCAAAGAGTAGTATCCAAAAACATAAAGATATGTGTGGTTGAAATTTTGCTCATCGAAATATTTGACTCTGAAGTTGCAGAAATTGCAAAATCACGTGACTTTGAGGGTCATTATCTCCTTGCACCATGAGTGACCAGATACAAAACTAGTTGGAGTAGAAGCCTTTCTTGTCCCAGAAACACAATCCGTTAACAAACCTATGGCTACTCTTTCAGTTTTTGCATAATTCGGCTCTAAACTTTGAAAAATGAGTGTTTTTCTGCGTTAAGAAAAAAGGCCAATTACCTGTTTTAAAAAAAGTATTGTTATTATTTGTAGCATTATTATATCCCAACTTCCTAACTAGCTGAAATGGCATCTAAAGATGGTTATACAGTTGAAACCAAATTGAAAATGAATTGTCGAAAATACTCAGTATACGTCAAAAACCATATTTTTTTATTTGTCCAGGCGACGTTTTTTTTTTTTTTTTGTTACAGCTTTTTATCCCGTTCAGTTCCAACATGGTAAGCAATTTATGTACTTCTTGTCGTCCTAGTTGCTGTAAAACTGGAAAGTAATGTATCTTAAGTCTAATATAAAGTAATTTCTCTTGTCATATTAAGTTTTTAATGTAAAAGAATATTTTGAAATGGATAATAGACCTAATCTAAAAAAAAAAAAAAAAACTTACTTGTTCAGCTGAGCCCTCTTGCTCGATGTCATGAATGTCATAAACAATTTCCAGACCTGCACCGAGAGGCTTTAATGTACCAAGATTTTTAAGAAGTGACATTCTGCTAAAGAGGCTTCTGATTTGTGAAAAAGTTGAGTTTTTGATGACATTCACAACATCGACTAAGAGGGCACAGCTGAACAGAAGTTTTTTTTTTTTTTTGGATTATGTTTATTGTTCATTTCAAAATATTCTTTTAGCATTATAAACTTGATATGACAGGATATATTGCTTTATATCAGACTTAAGATATATTGCTTTCCTGTTTTACAGCAACTAGAACGACAAGAAGTACATAAATTGCTTACCATGTTGGAACCGAACGAAATAAAAAGCTGTAACAAAAAAAAAAAAAAACCGTCACCTGGACAAATAAAAAAAATATGGTTTTTGACGTATACTGAGTATTTTCGACAATTCATTTTCAATTTGGTTTCAACTGTATAACCATCTTTAGATGCCATTTTAGCTAGTTAGAAAGCTGGGATTTAATAATGCTACAAATAATAGCAATACCTATTTTAAAACAGGTAATAGGACTTTTTTCTTAACGTCGAAAAACACTCATTTTTCAAAGTTTAGAGCCGAATTATGCAAAAACTGAAAGAGTAGCCATAGATTTGTTAACGGATTGTGTTTCTGGGACAAGAAAGGCTTCTACTCCAACTAGTTTTGTATCTGGTCACTCATGGTGCAAGGAAATAATGACCCTCAAAGTCACGTGATTTTGCGATTTCTGCAACTTAAGAGTCAAATATTTCGATGAGCAAAATATCAACCACACATATCTTTATGTTTTTGGATACTACTCTTTGGAGGGTATTTACTGATATATACACTACCGAGGTGCACCGTTTCCACAAGAAGATTTGGTCGGTCAAAGTTGCATTAAGAAACAATTTTTCGTACAACTTTGAGTGACCTTTGACCTTTGTGCCAAGAGTCGTCCACAAATATTTATGTACTTACAGTTAGTAAGGATATAGTAGAACACAAAATAATTGTCAGTTCCACGGTTCACTCCTAAAGCAAAAAGTATTGGCTCATCTAAGTTGGCATGTTTTTATTGAAAAAAAGAGCAAAGTCCAACTTTGACCTCCCAAAACGGAAAGAAAAAATTTTTTTTTGATAAAATAAAAAAACACGTGTTTAATAATTTTAAATAAAGACCATATTCTGAAATTTTCAGCAAAATCAAAAATGTTTTGTCTGCCTGATTCTTAAAAAAACGGCTCTTAATGACATTGATTTGGCTGAAACAGAATTAGAGGGAAGTAGTCCAGATAAAACTACTCAAAATGAACACTGAACAGGTTCCATGTTCGGTGTAAGTTGTACATCATGTACTAAAACTAGCTACGATTTAAATGAGTACAAGTTATATAGAATCGGCGGATAGTTCTTATCAAAACATGATTGTCAACTCTAACTATGATTTTGTAAAACCGGCTCACATATCACCTTTGCCTAAAAAATAGACGGAACAAAAAGGAAGGCTATCTCAGCAATCATTCTACGCCGTATAAAAGAGGCATAGAGCAGAAAAGGCACACAAGAAGAAGCAAGAAACTGCGCAAAACAATTGTTATTGCAATATTTGTCATAGGGTCATTCCATTTTAAATCAACAAATTTTCAAAAAAGTTGTTGCATCACCGTTTTTGATTTTGATGAAAATTTGCATGTGTATTCCTTTTACTTCCCAGAGCTCAAAATAGTGTTCATTTTATTTTTAAAAAATTTACCCTTTGATATATAGGCCCTTTTTGTTGTTGGCAACAGCGAAAATCGGGCGTTTTGATGCTTTGTCTTATGAACTATAACTTTTTTTCTATCAAAGATTTTGAGCTCAACTATAGCTCATTGGAAAGCTAAGAAAAAGATCTTTTTATAGATGCTATCAATAAATTTCAGATTAAAAAAAAATACTTATATTTTTTAAGATCAAAGTCCACGACGAAAATGACATTTTTTACTACTTTCGAACATTCAAAAACCCATGAAGGGTTCAAAGTAACAAGCCGATTTTTCCATCATATATTCATAATCATGGTTACTTACTGTATAAAAAAAATTGGCTTGTTATTCCACCCCCTTTATGAGATATGCCCCCCCAAAGTTGTAAATTTTTTAAAAAATCCAATTTTCAACGCTAAAAAAATGCATGTGGGGGGCAAGATAAAATTTTTTTTACATGTGGTATTTTAAGTACTTTTTACCAGCTTTCTAATAAAACAAAAGTTGCTTTGTTATTCAAAGGCGTTTGGCAGATATAAGGGACTGAACTTTCAAAAAATTGCACAAAAACAACACGATTATTTTCATTTTTTTAAATCTTTTTTTTTTATTTAAATGTAATTATATACCTTATTCTTTGCCTTAAATGCTAAAAAAAGGCTAAGAAGAGCAATGAAGAAACATATTTAAAGTTTAATAAGATAATTTAATATTTTTAACACCTGGGAATATAGAATGCCACTAAACTTGTCTGATTTTTAAACATCTGATTGCTACCTACAATACTATTTCTGAGTACAGTGATGATGATAAAACTTTACTGCACCTGAGAACTGGGTGTAAAACTATTGAAACTGTTTGTACCTACCAGCAAGAAGTTCCATAAAGGTGGCAAAACTTGACAAGAAATTTTTTTGCATGGTAGGTACAAACAGTTTCAATAGTTTTACACCCAGTACTCAGGTGCAGTAAAATTTTATCATCATCACTGTACTCGGAAATACTATTTACAGTAGACTGCCTACTGTAACTTAAAATATTACAATCATCATTCTCAAAAACTCCTATGGAGCATTTAGGGTTATTCATAACTTATTCACAGTTTACATGTAGAAAGACAAATTTAAATTTATATTTAAGGATTCTAAAGAATTTCTTCTTTTACCTTTAACAAAACATTCTGTGAATATGAATGAACTTGAAATGAAAAGAAATCACATCAGCTTCACAAGATTTTACAGCAGAAACACTAGCTGAACAACCTACTTCTTTCAGAATTTGAAAGACAACTAAGATACACATGTGAGAGCAAGTCAGAACAAGGATGACCACATGGTATGAACACACGTGGACAAGTTGAGAAATGCTCAGTCCTGTTGTAGGTAGCAATCAGATGTTTAAAAATCAGACACGTTTAGTGGTATTTTATATTCCCAGTTGTTAAAAATATTAAATCATCTTATTAAACTTCAAATATGTTTCTTCATTGCTCTTCTTAGTCTTTTTTTAGCATTTAAGGCAAACAATAAGGTATATAATTACATTTAAATAAAAAAAAAGATTTTAAAAAACGAAAATAATCGTGTTGTTTTTGTGCAATTTTTTGAAAGTTCAGTCCCTTATATCTGCCAAACGCCTTTGAATAACAAAGCAATTTTTGTTTTATTAGAAAGCTGGTAAAAAGTACTTAAAATACCACACATAAAAATTTTTTTATCTTGCCCCCACATGCATTTTTTTAGCTTTGAAATTTGGATTTTTTGGAAAATTTACAACTTTGGGGGGGCATATCTCATAAAGGGGGTGAAGTAACAAGCCATTTTTTTTATACAGTAAGTAACCATGACTATAAATATATGATGGAAAAATCGGCTTGTTACTTTGAACCCTTCATGGGTTTTTTAATATTCGAAAGTAGTAAAAAATGTCATTTTCGTCGTGAACTTTGACCTTGAAAAAATAAGTATTTTTTTTTAATCTGAAATTTATTGATAGCATATATAAAAAGATCTTTTTCTTAGCTTTCCAATGAGCTATAGTTGAGCTCAAAATCTTTGATAGAAAAAAAGTTATAGTTCATAAGGCAAAGCATCAAAACGCCCGATTTTCGCTGTTGCCAATGACAAAAAGGGCCTATATATCAAAGGGTAAATTTTTTAAAAATAAAATGAACACTATTTTGAGCTCTGGGAAGTAAAAGGAATACACATGCAAATTTTCATCAAAATCAAAAATGGTGATGCGCACCCCATTTGTTGATTTAAAATGGAATGACCCCATAGAGATGAAGAGCAAAACATGATTAAGTGTATGAAATGCCATCGGCGAGTTTATTAACACTGCCTAAGTGAGGCCGAAGCAAAAGAAATTCTGTTGCAAATCCTGGAAAAAAGCTGTATAGTTCAAACATAAATTATTCTATGATTTCTTCGTACGCTCCAATTTAGGAAGCGCATGGTTCAATTTAGGCGCATATGGGTTATTTTCTCAATTCGTTAACTTTTGTGTCCTTCATCCATATCTTCCAATTAAAAACCTATTTTCATTATCTAATGCTATGTTCTATTCAAGATGCTCACAAAGAGTAATGACAACGTGCATTGGCACTATTTTGCACTTAAATTATGTATTAAAAAAAATAATATATAGGCAAAATGTCATTTCCGTCCCGTGTCCCCATACACATTTGTCAACTTTAAAAAAAAACTACTATATGAAGAAACAGTTTTAAAAATTAATACATATGCATTTTGATACAGTACAAGTGTGTACTTCAATGTACCATGTAAACATTCCTTATCATATTTACATATTTTGATAGAGAGCTCAATTGATACGTGTCCCCAGGTTTTGAAAAAAAATTCCCCCAAATAGAAAAACCTTCAATAAAATTCTATAAATGGCGCTAGTTGGCAATAAAATAGCTCAAAATGTTTAAGAACATTCTTCTCAGCAGAAAAATACGCTTTAAACGAAGTTTTCACATCTTTTAGGGTGTGTGAGGCTTGTTTTATCTTAAAAATTCTATGCGTGACTTTATTCAATGTCATTTCCGTCCCCCTGGTTATCTTCCAGAAAATTTAAATAAAATTAAAAAAAATTCCACTGCCGAATGTGTTCTTACGAACACTTTTAAGGTATCAACAGTAAAATTAAAGATACGAAAAACTTTTCACACTGTTTTCGAAAACCCACTGTTTTGTCATTTCCGTCCCTGTCATTTCCGTCCCCACTTACGAAGTGGTTTCGGGAGAGTGACATTTTAATAGATTTTAACAATTTTAATGCACATTATTTATATTGTTGTGTTATTTTTTAACATTTTTAGCACATTTCAAATGGCAATAAGTTAGACACATTGTTCAATCTTTAAAATTCATAATAATTTAGATAGAATGATATTTAGTTGTATGGAAGTTATTAGTTGTCTAATTAGTTACATCTAAATTTTAAAACTTATAAGAATAAAATTTTATAAATTTAACTATTCTAATCAATATTTTAAAACTAGTTTAGAATATTTTGTGTTTCAAAGTGTTTTTCTCTCACTGAATAGAACAAAATTAAGCATTTAAAAATAAATCCAAACGTTAATTGTATATTATTTCCACGAAATTTTTCATGGTAAGTTTTCTACACAATTTTGTTTGTCTCTTCTATTCTAGGAACAGTCTGTAACATTTACATTATTGTTTAGTTATGATTAACAATTCAAGTATAAATTAGAAATTTTATTTTTTATATTTGGTTTTGTTTATTTTTTTTTCCAAACTGTTAGTTGTTAAATTATTATATTCTTTAGGTAAAGTTCAAATGATACAATGGAGATGAAAAAAGTAGTTTAGAATATTTTGAACTCCAAAATAGTTTTTATCTACGGAACAGATCAACATTAAAGGAAAATATTTTTCAAAAGTAAATTTTTAAAATCTTAATTAAATTTCTCCTTGTTAGTTATCATATAATTATGTTTTATTTTTTTATTCTTAGAATTATTTAGAACAAATTCATTATTATTTTATCTAACTTATGACTTAAAATACTTATATAATAATAGTTATTTGTTCTATTTTGTAATTATGTTTACTTTTATGTTAAATTGCGTTACGCATTAAAAGTAAGGCTCTTCACCGTCACAGAGACTGATATAAAGCGAGTTGAAACCCTTCTACCAAAAAAACTGAAGTCAATTCCAAATATCATGAAGCTTCATCAGTTGGTTTGGAATGAAAATAACAAATCAGTGTTAGGTTTATGCATGCTAACTTACGTTTCTTGCGAAACCGATCTTTCTTGTACTCATTATGCTTCGAGTCCGCCTACAGTTAATATTTTATAGACTAAATAAAAATAAATGTAAAACAGACAAATGAAAAAATAAAGAAACTTGTAACTCTTTGCAGTAAAAAAAGTTGGTATTGTAAAAGTTTAAAATTCCAACGAAAAATATTAATATTTCTTTAAAAAATTAGATTTAATCTGTTTTGTTTGTAAATAATATAAAAAAAAATATATGAAGCAATATTCTAAATGGTGTATTTTGTTTTCTATGTCATTATTTATCAATTGAATAAAGTTTTAAAAATATTTCTTGAGTTAGGGAAGTGTTTAAGCCGGGAGATGGTAATTACACTTTTTACATTAAACTTAAACTTAAAACTGTCATTAAAATTTTATTTTTAATTTTTTTTCGTTGCTGAGCACTGATTTGTGATCTTAAATGAGTTGTCTTTAAACAAATATTAACAATTATTAATTAATTACAAGTTGAATTTTTCCTACTTGGCATTGGCAAAAGTTAACGTGTTGAGAAAATCACCCATATATTCCTAAATTGGACTTTTGTAACTATTTATAAGATAATTTTTTTTGAAATAATTTTCATATTTTGAGAAAATATAAGCTCCTAGGACGGTTCCTGATTAAATTTAGCTTACGATGCCCTATTTTGCATTTCTGTTTTGCTTCACATTGGCCTCCTGTTCTTAGGGGGTCCAATATAGGTGGTCTTCCCCTACGCACGTTTAAAATTCAAAAACGTTTTTGCTTGTCAGAAGAGGGAATTTCAATACGTTAAAATTTAATTTATCAACTATGATGGCCGTTCAAAGGTACAATTATCCTAAAAATAGTGTTTTGTGTAGTGTTGTATTTTTTTCCTTCGAGGAGAAAGGAATTTTTATTTTGTTCTACATATAATGCGTACTTTAATTACATTCACTTCCCTTCCGCGGGGTGGAGATATTTTGTTCTAATTACAATTAGTATTTTAATTAAATATTTTTTTTACTTGAAAAGAGAAGGTGGGTTCATTATGTTATAATTGTAATGCATATTTAAACAAGTTAGTTTTCTTCGGGAAGATGATATTCATTTTATATTAGATGACATTCATTTTATTCACTGGAATGCATTTTTAACTTTTTTGCTTCTTCTTCGGAAGAGGAAAAAGAATATTAACTTTGGTGCAATTGTAATTTGTATTAAATTTATTTCTTCTTCTCGGGGTTTTAAGGTACAATTTTCGCTATTCTAATAAGGAGTTATTATTATTATTATTATTACTGAGAATACTCTTGGCACTTAAAATTTACTATGTGTGTGCATTGTAGTTAAAAAACGATTATTCATCTCCAAAAGGGAGAGGCGTAGAGTTTGTGATTTTCATTGATTCAAGGAGCTTCTTTTAAACTATTGTCACCGGTACCTCTGTGCTGGTATACTTAGTACTTGAATAAAAAGAAAACAATACAAAAAAAAGAAAAGAAAACATACACTAAGTAAACGCTTAAATAAAAACACTATTATACTTTAATTATTAAGCAGTGTGTGAAAAAAGAGAATATTTGATCGTCATACAAAAAAGATAGAGCTTTCCTTTTTGAGCTAAAAATATGTTTTCTGCAATAATTTTTTACGTGAAATATTAAGACCAGTATTTCTGTCTGAATTTCATATATTTAATATTGTAATAGATGTTGTAATTCTTGACAAAGCACGTCTGGTGTACTTTTGTTCATGCTAAGACAGCTGAACTACAGTTAATACAAATAGATCAATCTTGGGCATTCTTTCTTCGTCGCTTTCAATTCACTCAAGTTAATTCCTCAATTTCATGAAAAGAAGAAAGTGTAGAAATGTGATAGATGAGATAAGAGTACAAGATAGAAACACAGTAACCATTTTTTTTCCTCGAATATAACAAAATTGCAAGAAGTAGTATTCATATTGGAAAGTTATTTGACGGAAAGAAATCTAGAATATTCGAACTTACGACAAAACATAGAATCTGGAATGACGTGAAAAAGAATTATCAATTTCTCATTAGAGGACAACTAAAATAAAATGAGACATAAGTCCTAGTGAACTAAACAACACTACCGGTGCTGGAAGTATTTAGTTCACTAGGACTTGGATAGGTTAGAGTCTGAAGTATCAGGATGGCGGGAGGAGTTGGACAGCTGCATTTATGCAAAAATTATATGTAAAGAGTTTTTGCTTGTCCGGTAAATGTAACAGCTTTCTTTTATGCTTGATTATAAGCTGCTGCATCTAATGCAATAATGCAGAAACAATGATTCGCATTTGTTTCATTTTAAATGCAGCTGTCTCCTTTCTCCCGACGTTCTCCAACTTTGTAGCATTTTCTTAACCATCATCTTTATTTTAATTACGGAATTTCCAAAAATAATCAATTTTATTTAGTATTTATCATTAGTATTTTAATGGTAGTTCGTTTTAAGGTCATGTATTGTTCAATTGCTCCATCGTAAGGTATATTTGCCAATTTCCTGGAACAAAAAGTTTTTTTGTGATTTTCTGCCACCTAGTAGACGCTTTGAATAAACTTCAACATGTTTTAGTATAAATTTGTTGTCCGATAATTAGAACCAGTAATGAACTGATTGATACACTTGTGGCCAAATGCTGTAGACTTATAGCTTATGACAAGTCAAAACAAGTGGTCAACTTAAACAAGGGCTTTATAACTTTTCCGGAGATAATTCAGAGAAGGTTCAAATTTCTTACTTTTTTTAAAATGCATGAATACTTTTGATAATTTTTCTCATTAATAGTAAAGCATGAAAGTTTAAGCGATGACTGCTAAGGAATCTCATGACAGAATACTTGAACACTTGTTAATAGCAACGTTAATATCCTTAAATGGCCTATTACTGGCTCAGTTACCTTAGGGCAATTCCATGCAAGTGTGGAAAAGCGTTGGAAAAATCAAATTACAGCAATGCGTCTGTTTTGCATATTTTTTGGTTTAAAAATGTTTGAAGTTTATTAGTTATACTAATTTTTTGTCAAGAATGTAGTATTTTTAGTTTGGCAGCACTTTGAAGTTGGAAATGGAATATTAAACTTTTGGTGAAGCAAATGATCAGTCTTTGAACGTTGGTAAGTTTCAATTTTTTTATTTAGATAACTGTTTTAAAGGAAGAATATTGATTAATACACTTTAATTCAACATTGTGAATTGCTAAAACGAATGTTTTCACTTAAATTAAGTGATTTATGTAAACTTCAAAAATGCACAGTTCTATGTAACGTAAGTTACCAAAAACATGTTAAAGTTCATGTTGTGCATAAAGAAAGGGCAATGCAATGTTAACAATGCTATATCTTCTATCTTATAAGTGTGTGTTAAGCAAATAGTTAAAGTTTTTTTTAAATATTGTTTATTTAATTTTTTGTGCTACAATCAAAACGTGTAACGTAAGTTACCAACATATGCAAGTAATGTAAGTTACCTATGTAGAACTTAAATACTTGTGTTTATAAAGAAAGTAAATTGTGAAATAAACCTATGTGGTTAGTAGGAGTAATTTATTCCAGAATTCTTTTAAATGTACTGTATTTACTTAATTTAAATTAATCATATTTCTTAAAATGTCTATATTTGTTAATAAGATTACAATACACCTCTATTTTAAATTACATATTTCTTTTTGGCTTTTAAGACATTAATTATCTCTAAACAGTATCACTGCATTCAGAATATTTAGGAGGTAATGTACTACGAATTATTCAAAAATGACTTCTGTTATGATTTAAAGTTATCAAATATGTTTTGTAAAAAACAAATATAAAAATATTTTATCTCTTATAAGTGAAATATACTTTATTCTGCATTAAAATGCCACTGAACTCTACAGAAATAATGCGCTGTAAAAGGGGTATGTGAAAAGTCATGTGGATACTACAGATTTATAAATAAAAGTCACTCTTGATGGTATTGAAAAATGTTTGACAAGCAAATTTTATCAAAACTATTTCTGAAGATGCGCACATTGACAATCAACATTTAAGAACTAGAAATGGACAAACTGTGGATTTTCGTTAAGTTAAGTATTTCAAAGAATAAGAAAAAAAACAGAGATAAAAGCAGGTGAATGGTGTGTGATGAAGTACGAAAATACAGTGTATCCTTGAAATGAGACGATTAATTAAGAAAGCGAGTTTAAAGTAAAAGTAATGGCTGCTGTTGGAACCTATTCTGCCGTGCTAAGCGCAAAAGTCGTATCTGCAGACGACTTCAAAATGAGAAATTGCCGTTTAAAGTTTTGCTTCTCAATGTATTTGATTCAGATGAAACTTTTTCAAATATTTTTAAAAAATACTTCCGATGGACAAATGACCATAACACATCGTATTTAGATGAAATATGTGACTATTAACTACCTGGTGACCTTAACTCAATTTTGACAAAAAGTGCAGATACCACTTTTGTGCTTAGCACGGCAGTATTATAAATCTCCAGAAACGACAGATGAAATTTATTATGAGAAAGAAAACGTGATTCGAAAAATTGAACCTACCTGAACTTGTTAATAACAGTGACCAGTTTGCATTTAAAAGTCTTATGTTATGTAATATTTTTGATTGATCATTGAATTTGGTATTCAATGTCTATATTCATTCATTAACTTTTGTAATAAAGATTTGCTTGTAAGTAAATTTTGTAACGTAAGTTACTGTAACGTAAGTTACCCAGTCAAAAATTCCCATAATTCTCAATTTTTGAAATAAATTTTTAAATTTATGAAAATTAATTCCTAAGCATTATAAGGAACTGATAAAATATACTTCGAACAAGAAAACAGCAGTAATAGAGCAGAAATTTGCCTTAGAACCAATTTTCATATTATGTCATTCCCTTTTTGTGTAACGTAAGTAACTACCTTATTTTTGACTGCTAAATTTTGTAAAATTTTAATGCATCGAATATTTTTGCATTTTAATTTTGCTTTTGACTGTCATTTTCACTGAATGCTTTTGTACAAGATTTGTATTACAATATTTGTCTGTACTGAGGTGCTAAATGCCTAAGCGTTGATCAAAATGTAACGAAAGTTACCGTGGAATTGCCCCTTAGTGTTTCTTGTACATGGCGTTTTACTCAATCCGCTGAAACTCCAATCGAAATAACTTAGAATGATAAGTTCAAAATCAGTTTAAAATGTATTTCTCAAATCGGTGAGCATATTTGATTTTTTAATCACACTTTTTAACTGTTTTTCATAAATAATTTATCATTTTATTGTAACAAAAATTGTAATAAGTGTATCGAATTTTAAAAATGATATTTTCCCTGATGTTCAAAACTGTTTTTTTTTTCCTCTGAAAATATTTCACTTTATCACGTTGTCCCATTTCTTCTACTTTAGTTTTATAGTATGACTTCTATATGCTATATTTTTACATCTGTTATGGACATGTAACTCTCGTAATATTAACTTTTATAATACAACCGAAGAATGGAAAAATCATTACGCCCATTATTTTACATAAAAGCGAGTTTTCCCTATTTGCTTGGCATTTTATGAAGTTTCTTTTATGGTACTTCCAGACAGCTTTTAGCATCTGGCATATTCCCATGATTGCATATTTTATGCTTATTGTGTAATGCGCATGGAGCTAAATTTGGTTTGCAGAGAGAATAATGCATTTATTAATCTGGCACAAACGCAATGGTGCTTATACATGAAAACTTTCCTCACAATTGCTAAGATATATCAATAACGAAAGAACAATAGTAAGAGAGGAAGATGTCTTTCTTTCTTAGATCTTCTTTTGGTAAGATTCTGTTTAGAATTTGGAGCATGCGCTCACACTCTTTTTAATATTTACAAGAAATTTAGTGGTTCGTAGTTTGAATCTTAATGTATTGAACGTTTTTGAAGCTAAATGAAGCAAAGAGTTAGATAATGTTAAAGTGAACATTTTTCACCCTACACTTGAACTAAATTTACGTTACTAATTCTGTTTTTTTTTTCTGCATAGTTTTGTCACGGTACATGAGAAAAAGTTCAGCAAAAGAGACGATAATCGGTTAGACTGCGTAAGTATTACATCAAAAACCTCGACAACTACTGTTGATATGGATGTTTTTTTTTTTTTTTTTTTTTTTTTTTTTTTTTTGTAGAAATCATTTCATATAATTATGACAGCTCCGGTATCACTTATGAGAAGGTAAATAGCACAAACACAAGTTATAAAATTGAGAACTGGAACAAATCAACAATGGAGCATCAGATATAATAATAATAAAGTGATCTTGAAGTTATCTTCAAAATTTTTTCACATAAATTCATAACTTGCCTCTTCCCTAAATACCAATCTAACGATCATATAACCAGTTTTATAACCCTTTCAGCAGCTAGAATGGGCATTGCAATTATTTAGTGGATTAATGGTAAAGCTTTATCTTTTCGCTTTTTGTAAAAAATAACTTATTGATTTTGCTAAAGCTAGATCGGCAGATATCAAATTTTTAAAAACTTGAAATAACGCAAAAGTACTTGATGAATATTTTCTCTCTAATATAGGCTGGAAAGTGTGTCCCTTATCTCGATGTCAAAAATCTAAGACCTTTCAGTCGTTAATGTGTGCTAATGAAGTTATAGATTTGTATTTTTCAAGCAGAACTACTAATGAGATGAGTATACTCGTACGTGCTCGCTCCCTTCATTTATTACTCTAGTGTTCCATTGGTTGCACGCTTCAAGGATTAAAACTCGTTTTTTAAAGCTATATAATTTGCTCAAGTAACAAAAAAGAAAGATTTAAATCAATTTTAAAAGTTTTTTTTTATCGTTTTAAAGCTTAATTTGTATCGTGTTCCCTTAAAAAATACAGTACTTATACAATACGATACAATATTTTTTGTTTAAAAACCAATCAATATTTTGTTGAAAGAGAAAATTGTACGAGTGCTCTATGTGATTAATTTCTGATTTTTTTTTCTTCTCATTTTTTTTTTTAATCTGTCGAAGTAAATCTTAAAATGCAGTTGAACTTTTCTGAACAGATGTAAACTTTCATTTTCTTTTAATTAATTAGAACATAAAAAGCCATTTTTTCATGTCGAAAATCAAAAAACTCACAAAAAAAGCACTTTGAATTACTCCAATTGTCACACGACTTTCTTTTTTATTACTTTCATCTTTTAGGAAAACGGCTTGATAAAGGCTTATTTAAGATTTAAAAAAACTTAATATTATTAGAAGACGAAAGCCTGCAGCTAAACAGCGACTAAGAGAAAAGTTTCAACAAAAATAACTTTTAAAAACGGAGCTCAACTGTAAGAAATGTAAAATTAAATTTCTTTTAGAAAGTAATTGTTATTTAAAAGAAAAAAATCAGCTCTGCTACCTTGATTGATGTTCTACTATAAGTCCCATTTAAGAATTATTATAAGAGAAAAGATTTCCACTCTTTTTTTTTTTTTTTTGAAACAAAATGTGCTTCAACAAAAATGTTGGAAAAGTTTTATGAAAAGTTATATTATGTAATATCATAAAAAATGTGAATAAAGTTATTTGTAATTTAAATAAGATAATTAAATTCAATTAACACTGATAAGTAAAAATTATTTATTCGGATTTCACTAAAGACGAAAAACCAGTTTCATTTAGCCACTAACTCAATGCTTTTTATTTTGATCTTCTGTGGTAATTAAACTTCGAATAAAACTGCTTCTAGATGAATTGCCTGAACAATTATTTGTTCCGATTCGTCGCTTATCTGTGATTAATTGAAATTCGGCTTATTAGATCGCTGATTTTTATTTTTTTTTTACTTTCTACAAAATAAAATTTATTTTTGAGCGGTAAAAGTTTTTAAACATTACCTTTGCCTTTCTCGGCAGAAAAGATACATGTTTCGTCCTTAAAACATTGTTTTTCAATCAAAGGATGACTAGATAGAACTAAAAAATAGTCATAGCCATAGTAGTATTTAAGAAATAATGTCAAATGACAGAAATAGCTAATGCCACAACCAATGAAGGAGTCAAAAGTTAACGTTTTGAGATTTGAGTTAAAGTTTCATGTCTGAGAAGAGCAGCTACTTTAAAAGATAAGGTAAAACGTTTAAGACAGAGCTCATATAAAACAGCTTTTATATTGAGCTTTTTGCAATATCAAATACCTCTTTCAATTTCATTTTGTACCTCAATGTTTATACTCTCAAAACTATAAAGGAATACTAATACTTCGCTAGCATTTTCAATATCTACAGTTTCAATTTTGGTGAAAAGTATTGATGCTGCAAAAACTTGTCGAGCAATTTGCTACTGGATTCTATGCTGCAATACGAAGAAAAACTGTGCGTACAAATGTATCTAAGACTACTGTTGTTTCAAATCATCCCGGATGGTAGAGCTTAGCTACACGATCTCCATAAAACCAAAAATCGCTATAAAGATCCAAGAATAAGTACGGATCCCTTAAAATCTCTGAAACAGTAAAATTTAAGCATGTAAATTAATGACAGGAGGAGTCTAATTAATCTTGCACAAATGACATTCTGGAACCTCCCCCCCCCCCCTATGAAAGGTAAGAGACATAATGCGGCTCACTGAAAAATCAAGAGAAAGCTGTCTGCCATTTACTCGAAATATTGCGTCTGTGACACCATCAAAGTCTTTTTCCAAAGAACAAAGGATGATTAGGTGGGTCTCTACAGCTACTTAAGCCTATTAAGAACATTAAAAAAATATTTTATGCTCAGAGAATTGTAAAAAAGCTGGGAACGGAATTGTGTTTAGAAAACTATTTTTAAAGGGAGAACAAATCAAGAGTAAAATTTCTCTTGCGTGAAAGTTATATTGCTCTTTTTCGTTTCTGTTCATCCAAGGCAAATTAGGTGCAGCAAATAAGTTATGTATGCCTCAAGCTGTCTTTGAGACATGTGTTGCTCTTTGACTAAAACCTAAATTGAGTAAAGAACATCTCCTCTGGAAGGAAAGGAATGGAAATTTAATTTTAATATAGTTTCCTTGAGGAGGGTGGCAGGGCAAAAGGACGTGGCATAAAGCCAAAACATGAGAAAGGATGTTCTTAGTGAGCAAAGTGTTTTCAATAGACAAAAGGAACTCTACATGTGTAAGGAGAAAAAGTTGAGGTGTTAAGCAAATATAGGGGGAAGGCAAAGAAGATGTATCTATTTTTTTTTGAACTTAATAAAATAAACGTCTGTTTTCGTCAAGATTGTTAAAAAACAAATGATGCTTTTTGTAAAAGTAAAGCAAAAAAAAAAAAAACAAAACAAAGCAAAACGCAGTAGTCTCTATCTCTCTCTCTCTCTATCTCTCTATCTCTCTCTCTATCTCTCATTTAAACACAAGTTCATATAAAATATGCACTGTTAAATTCAAGAGAAAGATGTAGCATATTTGATTCCCGTACTTCTATAAAGCCTCTAAGCCATTATACAATGACATTATACATCATTCTAGGTGTGTTTACGGTTATGTCCTTTCAAATTGAATTACGATCAATCAGAGAAATATATCCAACTACTTTTGTTAGTACTTTTCTTACTGATGTAATTGGTATTACGTATCGTGTCACTCATCCTGAGCAAAACTAAATTTTAAAATGTTCGTATTCATCTCTTTAGTTCATTCAACAAAAAATTAAAACAATAAAAATTCAATTTTATAAAAACTATTTAACTATCTGCTAATTACCCCAGCTGTAGCGAAGGTTAAGCTTATAATGAAATATTTATGAGGTGCAGTCAAGTGGGTACACTTTGGCGAGTTTTGTTCAGAGTTCTTTCCACTTAAATGCTTCAGCTTTATGCGTTATTTTGAAAATTTTAACAAAATATGAGAATTACTTAACTGTATTTATTTAAATTGAAAACTATCAACTTGTTTAAAATGATATTAGGTGTCTTCAAGTTTCTGTATATTGCAGCTTATATTAAAGAATAATTAAAATGTTTAGTGTCGCAATTTAAAGAGGAGGATCATCTACTTGGAATAATGACAAATATATATATATTTGAAGGGGAATTATCTACTGGGGGAGTAATTTACCTCAGACTTAATTGAATTATTTACAAATTAAGAGTACTTTATTTCAGACATAAGTGAATTATTTACGCATTAAGAGTACTTTACCTCAATACAAGGGGAAGGAACTTATCTACACATCTAACCCTTGTCATGAGGTAAAATACTCAGGCTTTTTCCTTAATATTACTTTGTTAAAATTGCAAACATATGATAAATAAGCTAAAGGCAAAAGTTTAAAAGTGTCCCAAGTATGGGCACTTGATTAGTAATGTTGTTTAGGTATTTGATAGTTATAAAACAAGTATATGCGATACTTAAAGGTTTCTGATCTGTAAATCTTTTTACTAAACAGTTTTGAGAAATATCACTAAAATAATAGGAGAAACTACAAATGTACTATAAATCTTAACTATTGCTTGATTTACATCTATGATAGGTGAAAGAAATACATTCATCCCTTAAGTTATAGGAGGAATGATGCGCTGGTTGAAATGATGAACGAAAGCGTAGAGGTGTTCTTCAGAGTAGATTATGCTTGTTTTAGTAAAAAATATTTGAGGGGCACGCAGCAAAGGCAGTCAGCTTCGTTTTTTACAAATTTATAAAAAATTAATTTTCTTTTTTAATTTCAAGCGGTATATTTTACTTTTTTATTTTGCATTCTTTTTGAGCGTGTTTAACCTTGCTGCTGTGTTCGTCCCGAACATACGTATACTGTGTTCGGGTCCAAATGGACCCAACATATGTAATTTATTCCCTAACACCGCTTTTTTTTATATTTTTTCAAGTTTAATTGTTATATTTTGATTTTATTAGAAACTTTCCAAATATAAATCACTCAATTTTTGTATTTTATTTTACATATTTAATCCGAGAAAACACATAAATAAAATTTAAATATTATAGCAATTCCAGTTTTCGTACTAAAGAAAACTAACAAAATTATGTAAGCTGTCACTTTAAGAAATTTACTAGAGATTTTTAAGCTTAAAAAGAAGTGTTAAAAATGGAAATACGAACAGTACAACATTTGTATGAGATGTACAGATTTATGTACAGAATCATATGCACGGGGGAAGCGGCGGAGAGAGGGGGTAAAAGGGAATTCCCCTCAGATAGGCATAATTGCAGAGTTTGCAGTTCTATGAAAGTTAACCTTGAAACATTTTCACTGGTACTGATTTCAATTCATAGAAAGGAAGAAATGGTATTCAGAAAGAAAAAAAAGAAGAAAAAAAATGAATGAAAGAAAAACAGAAGACAACCATTAAAAAATATTTAAAAAACGTACAAAAACAATGAACAAATGTTTTATTTATTGTTTCATAAATTATGCATAAAATAAACAAGCCTGAAATGATTTTGTTTCTCTGATACATGCTTTTTAATTATATGGGTCCAAAAGGACCCGAACACAGTATTAGTAAACTTTTTTTTGACAAGTAGGGTTATACTTCAATCAAAACAAAAAAAATATGTGTGTAATATAACATGAAAATGAACACATTCATGAAGTTACAACGCTATACCAACGTTACTCGAAAATTTATAAGCAAATGAAATCTGTTTTGGGTCGAAAAGGACCCGAACACAGTAGCAGGGTTAACCACCATTTGAGTAGTCTATTACGAAATCCGTCAGATTTTTTTTTACCCCAGAATGTGATGTAAAAGAGCAAAGAGCTGAGATAACTCCTTTCTGCTGCTAGCCCTTCATTTATATAATATCATGTCCTTTTATGTAGGAAATGTATGTTTTTCTTTCTGCAATTATCCTTAGATTTAATACTAAAAATACCACACACCGAAAAGTGCAATCTATAGAATACATCCGATTGAATTCACTGCGTAATCGAAACGCAAAAAAAAAAAAAATCAAGGAATTCTCAAAAATAACACTACAAATTTTCGCGCTAAAAATATTTTCTCCCTAAAAATACTTCTTTTTTTCTTTTCAGTTCAGACGGCAGTCGAAGCAATTTAGCGATAGTTTGGCATTTTATTTCTTACATAAAGTTTATCTGCTCAAAACTCCGCCAATCGTTGCCATAGCAACCCAGTAAGATCGAAAAAAAAACTCCAGCCTGCTGTTGTTGGGATTGGGAAAATGGGAGATGCCTGATCTGACAAAAGCAGGAACTGATACACTTCATAAATTAGATTACATTTGTAGGTACGCGAGGAAAAGTTCCAAAAGAAAGTAAGACCTATTCACTCCAGTAAGAATCAATTCTTCTGACGTTTAGTAAGAAATATGTTCAGAAACAGTATAAATATTTTCCATTATCTTTGGCTAAAAACACCTGAGGCCCAAAATATACATTTTTTTTTTCTGCATGCCTTGCTATATTTTAAAATCAATATGCTTTTTAACTTGAAAACCTTATATCAGTGGCGGATCCAGAAAAAATCTACAGGGGGGCGCATAAAATCACAGTTTAATTTTTTAACTGAAAAATAATAATTACACTGTTCGACAAAAAAAAACCTTGAAAATGCTTCTGGTATTTTGAAGGCTGATTCTTATGTAAAATGACCCCCTGAATCCGAATATGACCCCCGTTTTCCCCCATCACGTCCCAATTTTTTTTAAAACGCCCTCCTTTTTTTTTCATTTTTCCTTAGTTTCAGGGCTATAATATTTTTTTTTTTTTTGGAGGGGAAAGGAGCCTTATATTCACCAATAAATTTTTTTGGATGTCAAGAGAGACTCAAAGTTTAAAATCATGCGCACCGAGAAAAAATCGGGGAACTTGGGGGGGCGTGGCCCCCCAAAATATTTGAAAAATCACCAAAAACGATCTTTTTATTCTAGTTTCTTTAAAAAGACCTTTAAAACATTTTTTTCGGTGCAGAACCAGAGTATAGGATCCGCTCCTATGGCTCCTGGGTCAGAAAAAATTTTCACGCTGTAAAATTTAAAAAAAAAAATAAAATAATGCTTTAAAAATCGCACTTTGAACTCGAGTTTTAAAGCAGGTCTTCAGCCAAAAAAAAAAAACAAAATTGTGGCTGATTCTTATGTCAAATGACCCCCTATTTCCAAATATGACCTCAGTTTCCCTCCTCCACCCCCTCTTTCCAGAGAGTCCCCCCCCCCCCCAATTCAGAGTCATTTTACTAATTCGGAGGGGAAAAGTACATTACGTAACCCGTTAACATAATTCTAAAAGGCAACAGAGGTTCAAAGTTCAAAATCATGTACATGTGTACCAAAAATATAAACTAGGGCGGTATACCTCCCCCCTCCCCCCCCCCCAAAAAAAAAGAAAAGAAAATTCAATACTCTGATTTTTCACAAAAAAAAAAAAAAAGGTTTAAAACGTCTCTTAGAAAAACAAGAAAAGAAGATTTTTTTTTTGGGGGGGGGGGGTACACCGCCATAGTTTATATTTTTGGTACACATGTACATGATTTTGAACTTTGAACCTCTGTTGCCTTTTAGAATTATGTTAACGGGTTACGTAATGTACTTTTCCCCTCCGAATTAGTAAAATGACTCTGAATTGGGGGGGGGACTCTCTGGAAAGAGGGGGTGGAGGGGGAAACTGAGGTCATATTTGGAAATAGGGAGTCATTTGACATAAGAATCAGCCACAATTTTGTTTTTTTTTTTTTTTTTTTTGGCTGAAAACCTGCTTTAAAACTCGAGTGCAAAGTGCGATTTTTAAAGCATTATTTTATTTTTTTTTAAAAATTTTACAGCGTGAAAATTTTTTCTGACCCAGGAGCCATAGGAGCGGATCCTATACTCTGGTTCTGCACCGAAAAAAATGTTTTAAAGGTCTTTTTAAAGAAACTAGAATAAAAAGATCGTTTTTGGTGATTTTTCAAATATTTTGGGGGGCCACGCCCCCCCAAGTTCCCCGATTTTTTCTCGGTGCTCATGATTTTAAGCTTTGAGTCTCTCTTGACATCCAAAAAAATTTATTGGTGAATATAAGGCTCCTTTCCACTCCAAAAAAAATATTATAGCCCTGAAACTAAGGAAAAATGAAAAAAAAAGGAGGGCGTTTTAAAAAAAATTGGGACGTGATGGGGGAAAACGGGGGTCATATTCGGATTCAGGGGGTCATTTTACATAAGAATCAGCCTTCAAAATACCAGAAGCATTTTCAAGGTTTTTTTTTTGTCGAACAGTGTTATCGTTAAAAACAAACAACGGTCATACACTTATGTTTTATCGTATATTCCTTACCTTTCGGTTCCTTGTAATGGCATTCCATCAAGCAGTCATGGTATAGTATGGCTCTAGCAGTAGAAGGTGTCCTTTGAAAGTGTTTATTTATTTGTGGATACCTTGTATTAGGGGAACGTTATTGGTTTGAGTTAGAATACGTACACAACATTATTTCATTCAGCAAGTGCTTGTAAATGAATAAAAAAGAACACAGAACGAATAAGGGACACACAGACATATATAAAGAACACTGAAGAAGTTCATTTTAAAGATTTAATTGAATTGTAATTGTAGACTTCCGAGCATACTTCTTGGCAAATAAATTTAAGACCTCTTCGGGGTCTACTTTAACTCCTCGGTGTATGTGTAGCCTACTAAGACCATTTAATCTTTCCTGAACCATGGTGGATCTTAAAAATGTCTTTATTCTTTTCAATGTGCTGAAAGATCTTTCAGCAGTGGCAGTTGTGATATATAAAACACAAAATATACACAAAATAGGCAAAAACATACTTTCACCCAACCGCTTGTTACGTCTCCCTTTTTTTTTTCTGTGTGCAAATACAAGGTAAGAAAAAATACGTCAAAGCAGAGGGCCTTTGCTTTCAAACGATCTGGCGCCATAGAATAAGTTTGGGACATTCGAAAGTTCCGAAGATCAATAAGTAAAAGGAAAAAAAAGGAACCGACACATTTTTCTCACAACGGAAATGTGCCAAGAGTTATATTCAAAATGAAACTATTCATTCATTACTAAAAGTAAATCAAAGCTTAATAGCAATTGTGACAGTCGCATTTTTTTCGCCGGTTGCCAAGAAGGTCTTTCTGTCACGGTTTTTATATTTTTTTTCTTTTGCGATTCCGTTGCCAAAAAACTGAAAAAAATATTTAAAAAATACAAAACAGATGTATCGAATCGGCACCGATAATTTGATCGGTGTTTCTTGTTTCGGTGTGGGTTTTAGGCTCTTCGCGAATATATGACAGGGGGGGCACGTGCCCCCGTGCCTCCCCCGCTGGATCCGCCACTGCCTTATATTCCTAAACAGATCACGTTCAGAAAAACAACATTGCAATCTCAGAAACTAAATCTATAAGAAGTATCTAATTTTTATTATTAGCGCAACGAACTTGAACTTTAAAAGTAAGAGATAAGAAAATTATCACGGTTGTTGGTGTAAGTAAAAGGGGAAATGATAAGAAACATGCAGTTAACATTAAGACATAAAAAAAAGAAACGACTGCTTTTAGCAATGTTAACATTACATTACAAATTTCTTACTGCTAACTCCTTAAAGTCGTTAAAAAGATTGCTACGTGATTAAACTACAAAAGCGAGATAAAATTCTTTACCCACGGCTTTTTTTTTTTTTAGAAATAATATTTGAAAGAACTGATAAGATCTGGGTTTGTTCTGCTTAATGGCATTTTCACTTTTCAGTTCAAGTTGTGAGCTTTTTAGTTACACAGCTGTCTTGATATTGAACTTAATAAGCAAAAAGTTAAGTAAAACTACTCTAAACACATGTTAATAATTCCGTTTTAAAAGTCACATACATAGTTAAAAACAAAAAAATAGTTCAAAAATGTACAATATTTATAGTTTAACCCCCCCCCCCCACTAGCATCAGCATTACGATTATCTTTGTTATAAGTGGATAGAAATTAAGCTGTGTATGGCTTTCTTGTTACAAGAATACACTTTTACGAACTCAAAGCAGAGTTTCTCATTACTACAAAACACATAAATGAAATTCATTGCAATCATTAGCCTTGCAAGTTTTTTTTTTTTTAATCAACCTTGTACAAATGTCTAAGAGTTATTTACCACAGCTTTACGAAAATATTAATGGTCAACATCAAAATCCGCTTCTACCCTTTTTTATACCGAGTTGAAGAGAAAGGGGACATGTCATGGCACTTTTATTGTAGAAAACTGATCCGTATAAAATTCCTACTTTAAGTGTTGTTGCAATAATGCAACATTCAGCTATTTCATTCCTAATATAATGCGCTTAAAATATTCATCTTAGGAGCAAAAAATAGCAAATTCGTTTGTTTTATCAACCACTTGATATAATGATGGCGAATACTTGGCTCTAATTGTGCAGAAGTTTACGTGTCGAGATGAAAAAAATGAATTCAGTTGAATTTTGTTGAATTCTGCTGATTTCCACCAAGAAATTTCAGAAATCTTCAGCAAAATAAACGCCAAGTAATGGTAAAAAAAGAAAAAAGTTGAGAAAAGGAAGGAAATAAAAAAAATTAAAGGGCCTACTCAGCGATCAGCGTATTCTGTCAAAACCAGAGCTCCGATATGAAATTTGGCACCAGCTTATTTGTGCAGACAAAAGAGTAAATTCCTGAAATACGAGCGTTTCCTTCAATACTTTTGTGGGAAATCTTATTTAGAGACTCTTTACAACAAAAGTACAACTATTTTTCAAAGTTCACCATTAATTAAAATTCTTAGACGTTGGAAAATTACTATCATTTTTCTTGTTACAGAAATACAGCAATAAATTTTGTTTCAATGGATTATTGATTTGACTTTGTATTTTTTTAATTGTCTTTTGCATGCTTAATCATGTATTATAATTTATCATTTATTTTTCCTTTAAATCAGAGTTGTTGAGATATAACGGTTTAAAGAAAACACCACTTGATTTCTAAAAATATTTGCGGGGTTCATTCACATGCATATATATTTTTTAGCCTAATTTCATGTAAAAACAATTTAACTTCTTAATTTGCATTCGAATTAAAGATCAAAGAGAGTTCGAAAACCTTGAGAACATAAAATTTTAAGTACTGTTTTTTTTTTTAATTCTTTCAAATATATGCATCTAAAATTTCTACTTTATCTTAATTTAATTCATACTTCAATAGCTACGTACATCAAAATAAATTCTTTCAAGCAAAAAAATTATTTTTTTCTGTCCATTTAGCAAAGTATATTTAAATTAATACAGTTTTAGAGGATTATTGACATGTTAAGCTAAAGAAAACATGCATTGTAATTTCGTTGAACGTTGATAATTTTTACTATATATATATATATATATATATATATATATATATATATAATATTAATTATAAAACTGAGACTACACGATCACATCTAATCAAGATTACTTTGTAAATTTTAAGGTTAGCTTTTATGATGAAAGTATAACAGAAAATGAATAAATAATGCCGTAAATTGAATATTTTTCTTGAATACCTGATAAACTTCAACATCTGAAATATTGAAAAAAAAAACTTTAAATTTATTTCAAAGAATTTCATTAAGCTGAAAGCATTAAAGAAAAACAATGGACATTACAAAGCAAATAGTTTAATTAAAAATTTTATAATCTTGGGCATTTTAATATTTAAATGTGAAATGTTCTAAAATGTCGGAGCGAAATGTCTTGCTTTGTCTCGTTGTTTGAATTATTAAAAAGTGAACAGTCACTTGAAACTGAATTGTTAATTTGCGTTTTTGAAAAGTTGTTTTGGAATCTTTATTTAATAATTCAGGTTACGCATGAGTTTTTGTGCATTTTTATGAGCCATGTCAGAGCATATTACTTATTTGTTGCTAATTAAATGTGTTTTAATAATAATAATATTTTTGAAATGAGAAATGAAAATGAAGCATCATAAAACTATTTCAAACCAATTAAGACACAGAAGTAAAAAGAAGATACAACAGATGGAATATGATCTGAATTATTGAAAAAAGACAGATTTATACTCAAGAATAAGAAAAAACCAATTACAGCAAGACATGGGAAGAGGTAAAAAAGTTTTTAAATTAATTAAATTACTATTTCCTAGCTAGTTTCATAAAAGCGCTGGATATGTTATCAATAATTTAATTGCATCGAAAGTACCCGAACAATTTTGGAAGTGGGCATCCCCCCCCCCTCCATTTTAAAGCACAAGCCCGGACAACTTTTGTAGCTTCCTTTATATAACGTGCTTCGATGCATATTGCATACCTTCCAGTAAAAGTTCAATTAAGCTTGCATTTAGGGACCAATAAAAATTGTAGTTTTGGTGTTATTTATTTTTTAATTTTTTTTTGCAACCTCTTGGAACGCAAACCGCTGCAAATAAGCTATTAATGTCAAATAGTAAATCTGGAATGAGCAGCTAATTTAATATTGGCCAGTAAAACACTCATTAAAATCAATCCACATTTCTAATGTGTTTAATGGTTTTTCTCAAACATAGTACCTCCTAAAGTACAGCTCTCAAAATTGCACTTTCATTTCTGCTCCTTTTCATCACTTCTGCGCCTTAGTACGATGCCTTGTGTAAATTTCACCTAGAATCAAAACTTATTTAAAAAACTGAGGTAAGGTACAAATCATATGTGTAAACACAGGCATCGGTACTGAGCTTGTAAAGTCTCAGAAACGAAACCTTTGCATGTCTCAGCGGACAAAACTTCTTACTTTCACCCTTTATGCCCCGACGGGACTCAGAAGACCCGCCAACATTAATTTAGTATTATGAATCCTAAATGGCTGGAATCATGCTGAAGCTTTTGAGTACCACTCCTTGTACTTCGCTGAGAGGCCGACAGATGGTAATTGTGATCGGAAACAATTTTCTTGGGGGTCCTAAGGCATAGGGGGCCTTAGACCCCCCAAAATTTAAAAATTTTTATGCTCGGTAAAAATGTTTTTTGATGTATTTTCAACTCAAAAAACCAAAAAAATATATGAACATTCATGGTTAACTTAATTTGGGACATAAAGGGTTAAGAGTTTTCTGTACGCAGTAAGGCCAAGAGCTCAATTTTACGCAGGATGTTACTCCCCATCTTTTTCTGTAAAATTATCTTGCATTTACTTGCTAAGTACAATGGCTGCGGAAAGCATAAACGTTATAAAACTGAATAATCGACATATTGAAAACAACATGGAAGAAAATAGCTGCGGGAAAAAGAAAACTAAAGATCTTTTCAAACTTAAAATTGCTATTTTTATACCTTGTTAGCAAAATATCAATGATTACGGTATAACTCATTATAAGAGACATAAGAAGTTATGGGAATATGGTTTACAGTTTCAAGTATTGTAACTCATTTTATTTTAATACTTCCAATTTCAAACTTACAAAAGAAGCTAACCCTATTTTTATAGATTTAGATTATGTAATTTAGTATTTTTAATAAATTTAGATTATGTAAACCATTGAATACATCTTCGGAGAAAGTATGATGACAGTTTACGTTTTTAGATGCGTAACCTTTCAAACAATTTCTCTGTAAACTTGCAGAGAATTTTGTGTAACCGTTAGTGAAACGTTACAATTTAGTAACATAACAATGGTGTAGCCTGCCTAAAGTGATGTGTCACTTTACCACCAGTTTTATCAACTTAATTACTCAAGAGCAATGGAAGCAGCAATGCTGCGACCAGTTTTACGGAGTAAGCTTACATTTCTTTCTTTTATCAAGGTAGTAGTCTGGTGACTTTTGCCTACTTTCATGACTTCTTTGGAGGGTGGTTTTTTATAGGAAAATAAAAATGAATTCTCTGGAATATTAAGAGTGTTTTATTTACATATTGAAAATATAAAAAAAATATAATTTGGAAAAATTAATAGTTTATTACTATTATTATTGTCACTCGAAGTTGGAGCCTCAAAAAAAAAAAAAATGCACGTGTTTGGCCCGGGTGATTTTGGCTCTTGATGTTATCTGAAATAAAATATTTTTGATTATTCTTAATCTATAGACATGTCATTCTGGTCGGAACTACTGAAGTTAAATTTCAAAGGTAAGTAACAAAATGGCGGCCTTTGAAAAAAAAAGTCCTTTTATTTTAGCAAAGAAAGGGTTGTAAAATAAAAAGTTAGGGGTGAAAAAAATTCTAGTTAGTTCCGACGAGAACTATAAGTGTAGAACAGCCTGTTAAAATATAAAAGCAATCGGTTCAGTAGAAAAAAAAGTTAGGACCCGGGCCGACCAGAAAAACAATGTTTTGAGAAAAACGCGTTTAAAGCTCAACAACAAACTCCGAGGCGCTCTAGGAACGTTATAACTCCCGAAATATTTCGAATTTCTGTCTGAAATTTTCACAGTATATTCTCAAGACAGTGTACTTTCAAATTAAGCAAAAAAAAAGTGTTCTATTTTCTGAACACAAGTTACCAGACTACTCTACCTTAAAGTGAATAACAAATTATTTAGCCAAACCGTCTGAGCAAACTGAAATACTTTCGGAGATTACGAATTATAAACGTTAAGGTCTATGATCAAAAAATAAAACCTCACTAGTGCTGTAGTTTTCCAAAGCCGCATATTGGCTTCATAGTCCATGTAAAGAAAAGAATTTGCTCATAAACAGTGATATTTCCAACATTTAAAATCAATGCACGGGTTTAAAAAGCAAACAATAGGGTATGTTTTCTTGGAAAATTATAATGCAATTATAAACTTTTTTCCAAATAATCTGCTACCACTAACGTTTATAGAAAACTATGCAACCAAAAGGCAACTGAGAAAGCTAGAATTTCGCATCGGAGGAATTTGCATTTCCTTTTAGGCTGAGAATTTGTTTTATCGATTTTCAATCAATGATACTCTATTCTTTATCTCGCTTTCTTTACATATTATGCATTAACGCCATGCAGTTAAATAAATCCCTCAATTGGTTTAAAACTTGAATCATTAGATAAAAATAAATTTGGAATATTAAAAATTTTACACATTATAGAAAAATATGTTTTCTTCTTAATAAATTATCTCCTTATAAATGCTGATAAGCACAGCCATGTGTTAAAGGAAAATCATTTTTTTTTTCTGGCTGCACATAAAGTGAAAACTTAACTTCCGTAAAAACTTCGACTTAAAAGGAATACATTCCAGATACAGAGACAACTTTGTACTGAAAACATTTAATAATTTTGGAATCAACCATAAGATGAAAGAATATACGAGTCAATTACGTGTGTCGGTATACTTTTGCTGCATTTAAAATGATTGAAAACCACGACAAAACTAAACAAAAAAAATTGAAACAAATTATTTAAGACTTTGAATCCCAAGTAACTAAGTGGAGGAAAATGTTGAAGTCAAATGTAATCATTATGAAAAGGGTAAAAAAAAAGGATTAATTTAATTATAAGTGTTTACTTTTCATACCGGCGACGAAACATTATAAAATAAAATGCCCTTTTCCCTATTAGGTTAAAGATATAAAAATTGAATTTAATTTAATAACTAGAAAGGATTACTTTCCCAGGAGAAATAAAAAAACATATGGCTGAATACTTAAAGTTTTGTTTATCACTTACGTTTTTTCACAATGTTTACTTATATCAGCATCAGTCTCTTCTAAAGTAATTGTGATGCTTCAAAAAGCCCGCATTTGTAATTTAACAGAACTGATGTTGAGGGAATATGCTTGATGAATAAATTAAATACTGTTGAAATTGTATCTCTTATATCTGTTTCATAGTTAACATTTACTTTCATTGAATTTATAATTTTAAAGCATACTTTTCATTTATTTTATTTATTTTTTTCTTTTAGTAAGTGTTATAACTTTTTTTTTTCTTTCCTTTTTTTTTTTAATTTTAAAAACATTTTGCATAAGAAAGAGAAAATAAAACTTAAACGAATAAATAAAAAGAGAAAAAATAGTAATCTCTGTGTGCTAATGCAGATAATCACATATAACAAATTATTTATATAACTTTCAAATACTAAGATTAAAATTATAAGAAAAAAAGTAATCATTTGAATTTGTTTCAAGCATTTCTTCATGGGTGTTATTCAATTATAGATTTAAAAAAAAAAGCTTTTTTTTTTTTTTTTTTTTTTAATTTAAGAACAGGAATGAAAAAATGCATAGCTTTTGGTACAAGTGACTTGATCCAAAAAGAAATTAATAATAAAAATAAAATTGAATTCATAAATTTACACCCCCAAATCTAAAGTAGCTGCTTTAATTTTGAAGCATGGTTTTTCCAAAAAAAAATTTTTGTTAACAACCTTAACTTACACACTTTATTTCAATGATTATAGTTTTATCTTTGTTAACTAAATAATAATAATACACGTTCAAAAACCGTAATCAAAACTATTCTAATAAGTATCACGGCTTACGAGCTAAATCCTCATTTATTCTGTTTCTTTTTCCAGTGTATTCAATGACGACATTTTATTACATTTTTAAAATAAAATGCACAAAATGCTTAAATCCCGGAATTAGGACAGGTCAAAAAAGTTCTGTATGAATAAACTGGTTTGGAAACGTATAGAAGAAAAGATAAATACACTGCCTTCCAAGAGTAAAGTAACAGTCATGGGAGAAAAACGAAACACTCGTTAGTATGCAAAGTCTGTTAACAAAACCTGAGTCACGTGTAAGGTGTCATTTTCCGGAATAATGTACTCTACATAAGTATGTTACTTTATCGTTGTTAAGGGAACGTCTTTATATTAAAATGTGCATCAATTTTAAAATGTTCTACGTGACCCCCCCCCCCCCACACACCCCATTTTATTACATTTTTATTATCCACATCATCATTTAACTGTATATCAAATTTTGTTTAATATGGTCCGGTCGTTGCTTCACATTGAAGATGAGAAAAATATCACGCAATGTTAAAAAGGTTTTGTATAGTTTTGCATTGAATACCTTAACCATCTAGGGTGCAGAAATGATTGTTTTTTATACAAAAGTATGCTAAAGCCCTACATTAAAAACTTCGTTTACTATAAATCCTAATTGGAAGTTTTATTTATTTTTATTTATTTATTTATTTATTCCTTTTGTGAAATATGAAATTAATATTTGAAACAAAAAAAGTGATCTGTAACCATATTACTCCCCAAAAACAACTCTGTTATAAAAACATCCCCCGCCAAGAAAACCTTAAACACTCAGCCTTAAAAAGTTATGATATCGAGTTTTCCCGCCAAGTTTGTGTCAAACTACTCCTCGCCTGTATGGATAGTTCGTTTAAATTGTTTTCAGCTCTGCCAGGCGGGAAGTTTTTATACTCATCAAGTAACCACCTCACTTTACAAAATTCCCGCCTAACAGTACTGAAAACAATTTAAACGAACTATCTATACAGGCGAGGAGTAGTTTGGCACAAACTTGGCGGGAAAACTCGATATCATAAATTTTTAAGGCTGAGTGTTTAAGGTTTTTTGGGGGGGGATGTTTTTACAACAGAGTTGTTTTTGGAAAGATATAACATCTTTTTGCATCAATATTATCGCTTTGCTTGTTTTTTTTTTTTTTTTTTTTTCTCCTTCAAATTTTTTCTTGGAGGAGGGCAAACGGTTCTTTTGGCGGCGGGCATTTTGTTATCTTGGCCGTGTACATTTGGCTCAAAATTTCTAGACTCTACTTCAGCCGGAGATAAGTTTTAAATCTGTCACGAGATTCTAAGAACAGACGCGAAACACTTTTAATTTTGGTTTGTAAGGATGAACGTCCATCGGACGTTTCGTGCTGTTGTTGTACTTCATCAGTTTTTTTTCCCACTTCAACATTTTTCTTGGCAGCGGACATATGGCTATCTTGGAGGCATGCACTTAGCGCATAAGTTCAAGGCTCTACTTCAGTCGGAGATAAGTTTGAAATCAATCACAGTGTACCACCCGAACAGACACAAAACAAAGCTAGTTGCTAACAAGAACTACAATTAAATTAAAAATTAAAAAAAAAAGAAGACCCGACCTCCGATTAAAAAACTGCCGAACTCATATTAAAATAAACTAAATTGAAGACCCCCTTTAAAAGCTTTATGCAATAAAATCAATTACGAATATTTTATTTGTTAACAAATAGAAACTGGCAATAGAGGAAATTTTAAATAATTGAGTTTTCTTTCCCCGTCGCCCAACAATGACAACATTTTCCAATCGCTTGCATAAATGCTCAGACGTTAAACAGAGCTAGTTGATAGAAATCGGACAAATTTTAAGCATTAATAACTCCGGCCTGCGATGAGCCCGGGCGGTAAATTTTGGTATACGTCCTCAATGTCTCATCGAAAATATTCATACCAAAAATCAACACTTAAGAACCCCGGGGAGAAAAGATACGGAAAATAAAAACGAGGGGGGGGGTGGGGGGTCAAAAAAACCCTATGCCGAGCTTTGGGACAAAATAAATGTGGGTGCAAAAGTAGAGCTCAATCCGAGTTACCGTTTAGTCTGGACCCCTGTCAAACAATTTTTAAAAAGTGCGAAAAATAGCGATTTTTTAACATTTATCACCCCTCCCCCTGAGGGTCCTGGATGTTTTGCTTTAGTATGTGCCGTCAGGGGCCGCTGGAGATTGAGTATACCAAAAATGAACTCTAGGGATCTTTATGGGGCTGAGATACAGAGGGGTGAAAACCCCGGTTTGGTTACTCGCGTAATCAGTCCTTTGGTCGCTCTTTTACATTTTTCTTGGCGACGGAAATTTCTTGGCGGCTTAAATTTGGTTTTCTTGGCGGGGCGGGACGCTCCCGCGTCCCGTGATATTTTAACACGCGAGAGCTCGGGGTCGAAAACGACCCCAGCCATTTTTGTTTCCATCTTTTGGAATTTCATGGACAGATAAGGAAACCATCTTTTGGGTAGCTGCAATTGTGTCCTTGATTGATAGGAAGGTGTGGTTGGAATTTTCTTAAATCCTTTTCATTCTTGTAAACTAGGGGGGTTCTTGCGATTGGAGTCTTTTACGACCGCACGCGAGTACTGACGTCAGTAAAGTTCTCGAAACGAACAAGTGTTTGGAGTCGGTTCCATTCAAAGAATTTCGAAACATTTTGTGAAAAGGAAGTAGTTGTCAGCAATCCTTCTTCTACCCATGAATTTCAGTTAACAAGCGTGTCGTTCACAATGATTATGTAGTTCTGTCCAAGCAAAATTCATATTTTTCAATTGCTTTTGCACCACTTATAACAAAGAAAAGATGCCTACTTCATTTTGAGCAAGGGATGAAGCAGTTTAGCTAATTACTAGCCGATGGAGAAAGTGTTGAATATGTGCCATTTCAGACGCTGAAGGTTTAGCAATGAAGAAAAGTTTAGTGATTATGACAGTGAAAGCAAATTTTCTTTTAGCAAAAATTCTGCTAATCCTGATACAGATAACATCTTTATTGGAAGAGATAAAGAAACTATTTGGCAAAGAAATAAATTTAGAGCTAATGTTTGTGCTCCAGTTCGAAATATAAGTATTTTTCTTCCTGCACCAAAGGGAAACGCAAAAAAAAAAAAAAAAAATGTTACTGATGTGTTTGAGAGCTGGAGCATTTTCGTAATAGTTCATAAAACACTTTCTTCATGCCTTTCAAATCAAAAACTAATCATTGTAGAAGTCTCTGTTAGTAAAAAAACATAAATGAATAAAATAAAATAAAGAAGTCATGAAAAAAGGGAAAAGAAATGAAGAAAAACACATTGGGGTCGTTTTCGACCCCGCGCGAGTACTCGTGTGACAAAATATGGCGCGAGCTCTCGCGAGTTAATTTAAAAACAATCAATTAGATATTCTATAAGAGAATATAAGATTGGACCTCAAAGTATTAAGTAGTTTTTATTCTATATGAAAAAATAAAATTTTGCTACTATTTCAGAATCCGTCTAATTTTGCAACCTGCAAGTTGATTTCTTTGAAAAAAAAATAGAGGAAAATTCGTCAACGAAAGAACATAATCGATTATACTATTGCACTATTGCACCAAGATTTTTTTTTTGTTATATCTCTTGTTCCTAGTCGTGAGGGGAGGGCTCCATGTCAGGGAGATAAAAGGAAGCAGCAAATGAAGGGCCAGGGGGAAAAAAGATGAAAGTGACCAAAAAGCGATTTCGAGAAAAACGAAGAACAAAGTTTGATTTCTCGTAACTCCCTTTGTAGTTAATAGAGTTTTCATGCACATTTCGGTCGATTCTCATCTTTTCCCCCTTGTTGTTCTACCAGATGATATTAATCCCTCATAGCCCCTAGATTGCGCTAATATCTCAAAATTGACGAAAAAGTGACTTTCATCTTTTCCCCCCCCCTGGACCTTCAAATGTATTGCCATTATAAAATAGACAGACTCAACTCCCCCCGATTCCCAATGCAGATAGACTTACCGCAACTGAAACTTTTTTCTTTTTTTTTTTTGACTGAAAGCAGTGGCGCATATTTAGGGGTCAAAACCCTCCAAAGGGCTTGGTTTTAACATTATTGCTGATCCTATATAAGGAATTTTTAAACCTCTTCCAGTGGATACATTCTTGATGCGCTTACTAGTGCATTTGCCTTATGTTTATAAACAAAATATTTTGTTGGTACAGCCATTTTTTAACTATGAGCTTTGGAAATCATGTTGTATCTTAGCTTTTGGACTCAAGTGTTAAAACTAATTGCTTTAAACCTTTTGTTTCGTCAGAGTATAACAATTATGTAGCTGTTTTCGGGGTATAGGAAAATCAAAATATCTCGTATAAAAGGTAATAGTTTATTCTTTAAAATATACTTTTTACCTTATACAGTTCAATTTTATTCGTTTTCTTAAAAGTACCACAGGACAAGTAAGAAATTAGAAAACTTATTTAGGAATATTTTGCCCTTTAGCAATAAAAAAGAAGTTTCTCCCGGAATCATGTGATAATGCCTATAAAGGTTCCGGAAATTACACAGAGATTCTCAAAATAGCTAACCCATGAAGACACTTGGGGAAAATATCGGAAAATGAAAGGAGTAACGGGAGAAATCTCTTATTTTATGGGTTTTGTATTATTTTTATGTTTGCCACGTTACTTTATTTCCACTGATTCGGTTAATTGAACAAAAAGTTCGCAGATTTTTCTTATGATACATCTCCTACATTTTGTTAGATGCCAAGTTTGATGATTACTTTTTAGTTTCCAAATAAAATGCTAACTAATTTCTAGTCAGGAAAATCTATTATCGTCCAAAACGCAATAAGAGAAGGTTTTGTTTATCATTTTATTTAACTTTATAATCTGCAGCGGTCTTGTTAAACGAATCGAATGATAGTCAGTCCATATTGATTTAGAGCAATGTATTTCTTTTTCGTAAGGCTAAATATTTGTATATTGTACCTTGCTAAAGCAAAGTTTATTTACCTACTGATATTTTATGAAATCTTTTTTAATGCATGCTAGTGGCAATGTTATGAATTTTGTCTTAGTGAAGCTGTCAGGGGCTACTTCGCTCTTGTCAAAGTACACAAATAACACTTTATAACAACTCGGTGATGATGCTTTACAATCTTAACGCAATTAGTTCACAGTACGTTGAGTAAAAAACGCTCAAAATCAAATGAAACATGAATTTTTTTTTTTTTACTGAAAAAAAATTTCAGCACAAACGGTCACTAACGTACCATCAAGAACACAGACTTTGTGCCAAAAAATCTTTTTGGCACAATCTTTTTAGGCTTTTGTGCAACGTAGCGGCTGTAGAAGAGGGAATTGAGTTTCGAAAATATGTTACAGATGATTACTAGCTTATAGAATATACTAATATAAAATAAAAAAATAATATAAATTTTAATAACAGCACTCCTGAATTAGAGTGCTCAGCTTCCCCTAAATTAGTCTTTAATTTTCATATCTGGTTAATATAATTAGCAATGTGTTAATAATGTTATGTGCGAATGCGGTTTAACTAACAAGAATATGAGAATTGATTAACAAAAATTGGGAAAAGTTTGAAATTATTTAGGGAAAATTAGTAAAATGAAAAAAGAATCTTCTCGCAGAAATAAATTAGGAACTCTCTAATATCGGAATTGTAAAACAAAGAAAGAAAACAGTGATGGTGAAATTAGTAGAAATAAATATAATTATCTTGTTCCTTAATCGGCTTGGCCGATTAATCTGCCGATTATCAAAATCAGATTAATTGGTAATCGGTCAATTTGCTTATCGGTGCACCCCTATAATATACCATACCTAACTCAGTGATAGACGTTTGTGATTCAGGAGACAAATCCATATTTTTAAAAAGGATCATCATGCATAAGCTATACTTATTTCCTTGAGAGAAAAAAACAGCTTGAATGTCAGAAAAATATTTAACCGAAAAGAAAACGATCAAAATATTAAAATGAATTATCACACGTTCACAAAATGCATCAAAGCAAGAAATTATTTATTCACGTGACAGAGATTTCCAGTTAACAGCAGATTAAATTTTCATCCTGCTTTACAGAGATGCGATCTCAATGTTGACTATCAAACTCAGATGTAGGCAATTTAGGTGAATTTTCAGCGGAGTAGAATGCATTTATAACTTACTAATGCAAACTATTTATAGCTACGCAAGGTTTGCTGAACGTGCTTACGCATTGCATTGATATATTGAAATGACAATTTTAAGACTGGCTTCAAATGTAATATTTGAGATTTACTAAAGCTCTTATATTTTCCAAGTAAACTTAAATAATTTATACGATCTAAAAAGTTTTTCTACGCAGCATTTATTGCAATTTTCAGCGTTGCAAATATTCTTTAGAGCAAAAACAAGAAAATTTGTTACGAAAGAGATCACAAAAAGCCTAAATATAAATATATATATATATATATATATATATATATATATATATATATATATATATATATATATATATATATATATATATATATATATATATATATATATATATATATATATATATATATATATATATATATATATATATATATATATATTTTTTTTTTTTTTTTTTTTTTTTTTTTGATATGTTAAGAATAATTAAAAAGAAAAATGAGACCATTGTAAAAAGTTAAACTGTTTCATTGTTGTTGCTAAAGGTAACATATTAAGAACATTTATTTTTTTAATGGGCTATGCTGAAATAAGTTTTGATTTATACTAGGGATAAGCAAATGGGCCAATTGGGGATTAATCGGTTGTTGGTTAATCTGCCAATTAATCAGTTGAGCAGATTAATGATACAGATGATAGGCTTTTTTAACCAATTTCGCCATTTCTGCTTTTTTCTTTCTTTTACAATTCCGATTTTAGAAAAAGTAATTTATTTTTTTGAGATTTTTTGTTCTCCATTTTCCTAATTTTCCCAAAATAATTTCAAAATTTTATCCAGAACTAATTTTCATATTATTGTCAATAATATTACATTAACACATTAATTATGTTTAGGCATGAAATATCAAAACACGAAATTAGGGGAGGCTGTGGTGATCATTCTAATTTAGGAGTGCTGATAATATAATCTTTTCAATTATTAGTAGCCATTTAATTCATAACTCTGACTCTTAGTGCAAATTTGAGGTTACCTAAAAGTACTATGCTAAGGAAAAAAGTATCGACTCATGAAAAATGTTACCTACAACATTGTTTATGTGTATATTTATTCGATAGGAAAAATAATTTATTAAAAACTTTATATCCACTGTGAGGATTATTATTACTGCTAATAAAATTATTTATCATATTTTTAGTGAAGGTATACTTTTAAAAATAATATTTAAAAAATGTTATTTCCACCGATTAATCGGCTCGATTTTGCCGATTATAAATAATCGGCAAGGTGGCCGATTACGGCCGATTAATCTATGCACTTGCACATCCCTAATTTACATTTGTCTATGTGAATCGCATAGGTTACTGTGAAAGACTAACCTGGTAAACATCAACAATCGACGCTGAATGTTTACATTAACATAGCGACAATAACTGCGAAAGCCCAAATATTTTTGGGAAATGTTGACATCCTCCGATTAAGATCTTTTATAGTCATACATTTTTAAAAGATACTAACGGTCAAATTTATGTTTTAAAAAGGAAAAAAATATTCTTCCATCCAAAGGAGGAGGGGGAGATGTCATCTATTACCTGTTTGATGTTTTATCGCTTTGTGATACTGCTATTTTAAGAGTACGTTATGCGGTGTCCACTTCCAACTTTGCTTTATACGGTATTAATTAGGGATGCACCGATTAATCGGCAGTACCGATTAATCGGCCATAATCGGCAATACCGATTAATCGGCCATAATCGGCCACTGTGCCGATTATTAATAATCGGCAAAATCGGACCGATTAATCGGCCAATTTTTTTTAATATTATTCTTAAAAGCATACCTTCACTAAGAAACTATGATGAATAATTTCATTAACAATAATAATAATCCTCACTGTTAATATAAATTTTTTTATAAATTAATTATCCTACTTTGGATAAATACACATAGACAATGTTGCAACATTTTTCATGTGGCGACAGTTTTCTCCTTAGTACAGTGCTTTTAGATAACCTCTAATTTTCAAAGAATGTAAAAGTCTTGAATTAAATTGCTACTAATTACTAAAGAATTTAAATCAAAAGTACTCCTTAATTGGAGTGCTCACCACGGCGTCCTCTTCCCTCCTTGTGAATTTTTATGCCAAATAACATATTTAACAATGAGCTAATGTAATATTATTGACAATAATATGAAAATTGGTTGTTAATAATATGGAAATTTTCTAAAATATTTTGTGAAAATTAGGAAAATGCAAAAAAAAATTCTTCTTTTGGAAATAAATTACTTACTATTTCTAAACTCGGAATTATATGAGAGAGAAAAAACAGCGATTGTAAAATTTATAGTATTAAAAACAATCATCCTTATCATTAATCGGCTCAGCCGATTAATCGGCCGATTATCAACAACCGATTAATCGGTAATCTGTAATCGGCCAATTTGCTTATCGGTGCATCCCTAGTATTAATCGTATAGTCAATAAAACACTTTCTTTGATAATAGGGGAATGTGGGACAAAATGAAATTGTATTTTCACAGTTTGCGGCGCCACCTATCCAGTAATATTTTAACTAAGTTAATAGACACATAGTTGATTCCTGTCAAAAAATAAGTAGCTCCAAAGACCAACGAAAAACATTTTTGAGCCATTTTTAAAATTTGATACCTTTATTGTAATGTTCGTGGTTAAAAAAAATATTTCTCGTTATAATAAAATGATAAATTTTTTGTTGTTATCATTGAAATTATTGCTTGAGATCTACTGATGTCCAGTGCAGTCCTTATTTGTTCATATTAGGCATTTTTTTATTTTAATATTCAGTGTAATTTGTCAAGAGCACGTTGGGCAAAGTGAAATAGTTCATTTCGCTTACTTATTCATTCATTAAGTCACGTACGTATTTCTTCATTTATTAATTTCATTACATTCCTTAGCTTTTTTGACTTTACTGATTCATTAACTCATTTTCTTATTCTTCTCTATTTTATTCACTCATTTATTGTTCTTACATATTAATTGAAGGACTCGGGTGTAAATAATGGTAACTAGCATTTTTTTAAATCACAGGTATGGCTTGTGGAAAGTATTTTGGTTTAAAAAACAAAGTGCGTGTATGTAGGTGCATTATTAACGGATGTGTTTTATCCTTAAACCCTGTAAAATTTCTGTTCATATGCCCACATACTATTGTTTTCACCAAATGATTCGAATTTTACAATTTTGCCTGATACCACTATTTACGCCCGAGCCCTTCAATTCGTTTATTCGCTTATTAACTTTTTCTTTAATTTCTCATAAAAAATTATTTTTTCGTTTATTTAAGCATTCATTCGATGAAAACTACTGTTAATCGTCAAACAGTAAATTTTTCATTAAAAAATATTTTGTTTTTCACTTTGCCATATGATTTTTTAAGGTGAAAATTTTCCACATTTTTTTGAAAGTACAAAATAACTGCCAAAGATAAAAAATAATATTTCAACGGAAGTTGCATTACAGAATGCATTGTTCCTTCTACAAGTACAATATTTTTTCGAACAAATTTCCCATTTGCTCCTTTGAAACAGGTAAGTAAACTTAACGATTTCACTTCGCCCCACATTCACCTATGTCATTTCCCTCTGTTGTCAAAATGTTTGAAATCTGGCTTCATTAACTTTGAGAAAAGATGGAAGCTAACCGAGAAATGTCTGAAAGAGATTTTTTCTCATAAAAGGGAAAAAAGATATTTTACTGCATTGCACCGGCTAAAAGGGCAAAAATCTTCTACAGTAACTGTATCCTTTCAAATCTACTAACCAAGAAGAACATTACTTCTGCAAATCGGTGCAATCAATGTAGTAAATTAATGTAGTTAGTTTCAGTTTGTCATTCAGTTCGTATCGTTTTTCTGTTAATAATTTCTAAGATTAACGTAATAAAATTCATTTTTTTATTACTCCTATGTGGGTAAAGAAGCTATTTTGTTAAAAAGAAAAGTTTCATTTCAGTAATTTTAGGATTGAATAAAAGAGCAAAAGACTCTTTCTACATTAATTATTCACTGCACAGCAAAGTAATACACTTGCATGTCTTGATGGTCGTTCACTGCCAGTGCTTAAATATATACTATAACTTTATGTGTGAAAGTAGTAGCATCAGTAATATTGTTTTAGATTCTGCCCTCTAAATAATTTTGAAAAAAAAAATCCCTCCATTTAAAAATAAAACGCCACCATAAAGAAACTAAGAGCTGCATTTTTTATTACATTGTTCACTTCATGCTTGAGTAAAATTTTTATTACATGTTATTTCTGCTACAAAATCGCCTTTTTTGTCATTTACGTCTCGTATACTATTTTGCTTCCAAGATATAAAATAACTTAACAATGTGAAGAGCAAAAAGTTAGGAATTTTAAAGAATCTTGAGCGAATGTAATAGTATTTCAGATTCATCCATTATTTTGAAGAAATAACTGGAAAAAGAAATTTTGATGGTTATATTATTCATGAGATTGAGAAAGTAGGTGAGATTTTACGCTAACATTTTTAAATGGGAGAGAAATAGAATGTGCTTAACTTTTGCTTAAGCATCATTTTTGGTTAGTTATTTTTATTAAAGTAGTTATGCATACTAAGGGCTCATTTGTATTTATGTTCTTTCTAAATAACAGGAAGAATTACCAGCTTTATCGTTTTGTTTTAAATTTTAACGAAAAACTGAAAGCCATTTAATTCCAACAGTCCTTTCTGATATTGAGCTAGTAGAGCGTTCTAATCTTCTTAAACCTCTGATGGTGTTGGACGTCTTATTACGTCCATTTAGCTTGTAATTCTGGACTGCCGAACTGTAGGGTGGTTAAGTCTTCTAACGTATTTCAAATATGACACTAGAACAGGGTTTCTTAAAATGGACGATACCGGTTCTTTGAGGCTACATGAAGTTTTCAGAGGGGTTAGTGAAGCTCTTAGGGTCAGGAGGGGTTCTATTAATCTTCAGGATACATAGGATGTCACTGAAGGGGTAGTGGGCAATATACAGAAAAACAAATTGTAGGTTATATGAAGTATTTGTTAAATGAAGAAATAATGTACCACAGTTGAAATGTAATTGCACCATTGCAAAGAAAAAAGGAGAAATAAGCTTGAGGTCTTTGTTGAACTGTTTTTAAAGTGGCCTTGTCATGTTTCCCTCACATTTCAAGCAATCTCATTGAGGCATGTGTTAACTATTTGGTTTTCATGCAGCGGGAGACATCTTTAAGTGTACAAAATCATTATTACTTTCTGTAAATATTATTTTTAGCAGCAAAATATTTTTAGGTTTCCCGTTTATTCATCACATTTTCAATTAAAAGAAATTACTTAATGAATCGCCTTTTCGGATTGCTCTTTACTTTTGCCAAAATTATATATATATTTTCAAAACTGGTATATAAATAAATCAAAAAGAAAAGGAATAAGTACTCATCGCTCAATATTGTCCATGCTATGCGATTGAAGACGCCGTCTTTGATTCAGGCTAAAGCTTGACCACGAAGAGATGCCGGTGACCTTGAAATTTACAGTAGGTAGCATAGAGAGATGACGCATGCAATAAAAACGTCAATGAACTAAGTAATTAACTTATTAATTTCCTGGGTGATCCTATCTTGAAATAAAGCCGTCCCTTTCCGCATCAAGGTCAAACGCCATCTCTTCGTGGTCAACCCTTATCAGGCCTTCCTCTGTCGGGCAGACGGTCAATTGCACTGGGAAGTGTATATCTTCTGCACTGTGTGACAATTCTAATGCTTCGATCAAATCAGTTGTAAATTACTGGAAAAAATCCCCTGTCCCCAGTTTTATTTTCATTTAACCTTCAATAGGAAGATAGCTAGCACGGCACCAAATGTACGAGATGGGTGACTAAATGGTAGATATCCATAGAAAAATACTGATGAAAAAGTTCTGACAGTACTAAAAGGTTAGAGATGCTTGAATTGTATATTGCTTAGGGTCTGGTAAGGTACGTAAAGTTGTCAATTGGTTAAAATTTACCACTTTACCCCATTGATATTAAATAAATGGCTGTTATTTGAAAATCAATATTCTAATGAATACGAGTTTTTTTATTTTAGAGTTTAACAGTGCGGATTTTTTTTTTTTTTTATTCAAAATTTTACTACACTTAATTTAAGGGAAAAAGTAGTTTTGTTTGCATTTTCAACGCTTTAGAATCTGAACACAGAGCTTTGAACATAGCACACTTAGTTATCTAGATCAGCTCGATATTTTTGTGCCTAAGATTCCCTTTAGTTTTAAAAAAACCGTAATTGTTGCTAGTAAAGCTAAATTCGAAAATATGTTTCTCACATAATAGCATTTTTAAATCATTCACTTTTAAAAGATTGATTCTAAATCTGTTCTGAAAATAAAAGAGCGCGAAATTTCCCCTTTAAAGTGTAATTTTCCTTCGGTAAATTGAGCTTACTCAAGAACGACATAAAAAGATTCAATCAATCACAAAATTTTAACTTTGAACCCTGTGTGAGAAATAATCGATTCTCTCTCCTTTTTTCGTACAGGGGTCTTTTATTACCTTTTGTTTAGGCAACTAGCAACGATTTCATTCATTAAACCTTCTTCATTTCTACATGAAAACAAATAGAAGTAAACACTCTGTTTCGATTTGATACATAAAATCTCTATATCGCATTCCTAAACAATCAGGAAAAAGATCTCTTTTAACAGGTGAGGATATTTTTTTATTCAAACAGTTCAATAGTATTGATTAAGTATTGCTGGAAAAAATGAAATGTCTCTATTTTGGCAGAAAAAATATAAAAGATACTGCAGTTTGAATTAAATTGTGGATAAAGGTTTTTGAATTCAATTAGTTTCTCATTGCACAAACTAACAATTTAAAAATGGAAGATAAGGACTCAACACACCAAAAAGTTTTAATTGTTTGATCTCTTCCTAATTCTCTTACGACACAAAAAGATAGTTTCAAATTATAGAGATTGAAGTTGGATTAGAGGGAAAATTATAATTAGAGATGAGAACAAATTAGAGACTGAAGTTCACATTTAATGCATATGTGTTATATTATTGCCAATCGTCAAAGCAAAGAAAACTAACCGGCATGTGCTAACTGACAAGAAAGCGCTGCTCAAAGACTTAAATGATTTTAAAGGAATGTATCACACTATTACTTAAGAATATTTTACAGTTCACCTCAAACCGATTAATAGGATTCATTTGTTTGTTTTGTTTTTACGCGAATTTTACACATGAGCTCGTAAACGTGCAATGAAAAAAAAGGAAAAACAACAGCTTTACTTATAGGCTAATTTATTATTTTAAGACCTCCACAAGAACTACAAAAAATAATAACTCTTTAAATGCATTGGACTATGACAATACATGTATTAAATATTTTTCACTGTTCATCTACTTTTGACAACGCTTTTCTCCTAGCTTTTCTTTAACTTCAACAAAAACAAAGACATATATGCCTTGTCTTAAAAGCTTTTTGAATTATTTTCATAATTATGAATAATAAACTAACTGAAGCGTCGGGGATTAAACGGATAATAAAACTGATTTGAAGAAAATTAAAGCAGAAAAGCACTTTAAAGAACAAATGAAGTGCTCGGGCGTAAATAGTGGTATTTGACAAAATTGTAAACAGAGTTATTTGATGAAAACAATGATATGTGGACAATGGGCATACAAACAAAAATCTTACAAGGTTTACGGAGAGACACACAGCACTTAAACTACCCCCTTTGTTTTTAGATTCAAAATACTTCACTATGCCATTTCTTTGATTTTAAAAAATGCTAGTTAACACTATTTACACTCCGAATTATTTTCACTCGTACAGTGCTAGAAAAAAAATAGAGCCAGAAAAGACACTGAGGAAATATTGAAGTAAAACAGTGCAAGTGGTAATGAAAAGAAAACAGCTGAAAAAAAAATAACTTTAAATCACATTGATAACTGAACGTATTGATGGCCTGATTAATTGAACTTGAAAGCGACTAAAGCTGAGTTAAGGACTTGCGTAAAGGAAGGTTATGGAAGATAAACAATAAATAATACATATGATTGACATGTTAAGCCACTAAAACGCTGTTGAGGCGAACACTTGATTACCAGTAGTAATTCTTACAGTTTAAAATCTTATGTGTTTCCGAATAAGACTCCAAAGCTCATTTCTGCTACGGTAATACAGGCAATAAAGATTTGTAGAAAATATCAAAGAAAGCTTTAGTATATTACAGTGAACTCTCACTTATACGCCGCCTCATTTATGCGCCTTTTTCACTTATATGACGATTTTAAATGGTCCCAGCACACTCCATAGCAAAATAACGAGAGCATCATTCGTTTATGCGTCGCTGTAAAGATACATATTTCACTTATGCGCCGAATTTTCTCTAAAATGTGAAGAAAATATTTTATTTTCTTTGTCGCGTTTATTGCTCACGGAAAGCATTTTTTCGGCATGAACCAAAGTTCAAAGAGGGACAATTATATATTGTGCATCGTTTTAAAGGGAATAGTTTGAAATTAGGTATGCTACTTTTGTTTTCTCTTTATCATTGTAATTACGTTACAGTAGTTCCCAGACGGATATAATGTGTCCCCTTTCTATAGAAACATTCTTTTTCATTCCCTATGTTGCGTTTTAGTCCTTTGAATAGGCTTGTTCACTTATACGTCTCTCTCACTTATGCGCCTTTTTCTGTTGGTGCCTTGGGCCGGCGCATAAGTGAGGGTTCACTGTATTTTGGAATTTAATCAGATATCCATTGACAAAGTTTAGGTGACTTGGTACCTTGGTACTAGGTAAGTAATTTAGTCCTTGGTAGGACTAAATTACTAGATCTAGAAGATTGATAGATAGTTATTGCCTTATTTACTTTTAGAGACATTATGATTTAGTTTTAAGGCTGTCATTACTCTTGGAGAACAAACAGAATTGTTTCGCAAAACCTCTGAGCCGCACTGAGATAAAAGGAATATACTAAAAAAATGCATACCCTCTTTGAATGTTTATAACGCGCGGCCGCAACTTTCTAAGTTTTCTAAGGGTGATGGCTTAAAATAATGGCCGTATTAGGATTTAACTTGGAGTAGAGAATTCACTCTTCAGAGGTAATGAAAAACAGAGAACAAGTGAGAACTACAAAAACAGTTTTAAAAAAACTTTTGACGAGATGCACCAACGAAACTGGCAAATTATTCGTTTGCTCTGTGAGTGTAAAGGAAAAGGAACGGTTAAGAATGTCGAAGAGAACCACTTCGGAAGACCACGATCATCCACAGACTCATACGAGAAAAGAAACGCCGTTGGAATACTCCTTCAATCTCCAAGATTGTTCTGCAAGCGGCTGTTAAGTTAATTGAGCATCTATTGCATTTCAAATCGTGCCCAAAGGAAAACTTTTATTTCTTGATTTGTACAAACTCAAAATGAAGATCATCATGGCAGGAGAATTCAATTTTGTTAGTGGTGCCATGCGAAATTAGCAAACGAAAATAAACTCCCATGAAACCTCCCCCTGCCCTTACTGTTTCTGGATTTGAGCCGATGATTTTATTCTAAGGGGACATGTCAAGCACAATGCTTACAGCACAAACAGTAGAGGTTTTTTTTTTTTTTTGGTGGGAAGAGGGAGGGGGGAAGGGCTACTCTCAAAAGGATAAAAATAATTGAACTTTAAATTTTTTTTATTTATTTCTTCGCGTGCGTAAAAAAATTTATTTTTTTTTTTGAAAAGAAGCGCACACACACATAAAACATATTCGCGTAAAACTACTTTGGTTTGATTGGGAGCAATATTGCAGGAGGCGTTTAGTGTCAAAGAATTTAGAGAAGAGTTTTGAATTATTGTTTTATTATTACCCGAATTATTATCTTGTTTCTATATCTCCTATTATAAACATTTTCTGTAATATTTTAATTTGCCCAAAGAATTTATTTTCATAGTTACTTTCTCATAGTAAATCAAGACATACTGATGCCTTTGTATTCATTCATATTGTCTCAAATTTATGTATTTTTGTTTAATGTTAAATTAGCATGATAGTTATTTATGACACACTACAATTCATTTTTTACGAGCAATTCAATTCTGCAGAAATGCTTTGTTACCACCTGATAAATTTGCAACATTGCCTCAATTCATTATTACTTTTGTTTCGTAATTTGTATTCGGGATTAAATCCGAAGTTTGTTTCAGGCACAGGCCCCTACAGCACCAAATATATTTTTCTCAAAAATTACGCAAGTTATGTCAAAAGTCCCCTAACATGCACCCTATAAGATTGAGTACAAGAATTTTTAGGTTCATAAAACAAATCAACAATTCTTCACACTCGTATGTAACACGTTTTCTATTTTGTTTTTTTCTGATAATCGGAAGAAACGCAACAAATAATTCCATTTTTTGCGCAAGTGGTTTAAATACTTATTCAAAGAACTTCCGCTCGTTCTTTTTTCCCCTTCTTTTTAGTTACTTAGTTCTCAATAACGCTGAAAGATGGCAGCACCATGGCTCTTAATAAAATATAAAGAGGTTGAAGATTGTCTTTCGGTTGTGCTGCGTTAACTCTTTCAATCTGCATGGAAATGGATTTGTGATTCAAATTTCTAACTCTTGCATTTGCCATAAAAAATGACGGGATTTTTTTTTCTCTTTTCAGTTTGTTACAAATTTAATTCTCAAAAATTTAAGTACCATTCAAAATATTGTGGTTCACAAAATTTCTACGCAATTAGTAAATTTATGTTCAGTAAAAATAAATAAAATAAGAAACAATTTTTTTTTCATTAATGTTAGAAAAATGACTTTTAAGCAATTAAGATGGTAACGGTATCTGGATATATGGAACGGTACCGGATGGATGGTATCTATATACATATATATATAGATTTTTTTTTTCGAGATTATGACAAGAAAGAGGGAGGGGCATGGCAGGACTCACGTTTTTGTGGAAAGCAGGGCACCTCAATGGGAGATTACGGAAGAGTTTCCCTCTAAATTTTTTTTCAATTCTTACAAGAATGATTGGAAGTCATTTTATTTACTTCACCAAAATACGCGGAGGTCACTGCGACCTCCCAAAAAAGTCTTAATTCCCCCAAGAAAAAGAAAAGTGCCGCTCTTGTAATTTAACTGCGTGCAAAACTAATCATTTTCTTGTTAAATCGTCAGACTTTATTTTAACACATTGCACACATTTTTAACGCAAATATTTTTTATTCAGTTGTTTTTAAAGTAGTGTTTCACGTTTTCTTTATGCTTTCTTTATACGTGTATTCCATTTTAAGTGCAACGTAAATGCTACTATTTAAAAAGGACGCCGGGGATTTCAAAGTTTTAAAGGAGGATGATTTTAGTTTGCTGTATAACTTGGGAGAAAAAGAGCATAATCCAAAGAATAATCCAGCAGGCAGCTAGATGATAGTTCGTGGTAAATACTTTAAGGCTAACAGCATAACTTACTGTCTATTACCGATTTCCACGCGGACTCTTGTCCGCAAGTGGCCATTGGAGATCCTCAGGTGGTTACTGCCGTAACAGTAAATGTTTTTTTTTTTTTTTTTCCCTAATAAAAATTAGCAATTTTTAAAAAAGAACAAATGATTTTATAAAACTCTGAAGCTGCCCAAAGTACATCACAGTGTCGTACCTTGATTATCTATGTATTCTACCTTAAGTTGATGTATTTTACCTTTATAATTCACAGTAACCAATACATTGAGACATAGCTGAAATTTGTTTCACAGCAGGTATAAAACAGTTGTTATAGCTCAATTATTTTTTAATCAACTTAATAAATATAATTATCACGTGAAATGCTTCAAAGTAACTAAGGTAAGCCTCATTACCGTCAATATAAACCTTCACTTCTATGAAAATTCATCAAAAGCCACCTTCAAGCTTTCCAGATCCTTGCTAAACGGCATGCAGTTATTAACAAATCACTCTACTTGTTTTCTTCATTACAGTTGTTTTGGCAATGATATGGTGAACTTTCTATCCGCAAAGAAGTTTTGCTCACACCAACCTTCATTGAAAAATGCTGCCTTATTTATTGTTAATATTGCTGTTTTGTGCGTGTTACGCTTGCAATTCGGGGTGCGCTGATTTACTTTTCCAACTGCACCATAATTTGGTGAGAAATCCGACTTCCACAGTACACACATGAAGTAGGGACCCGTTTACAGAGTAGGAAACCATGACCAACTCGAAAGCACATTCATACAAGGAAAGGACTAGGACAAGAGAAAGTACAACCAAACCGAAACCTCTCCATCCGCAGACTTCTCAAGATGACTGGCGCCAGCTTGAGAAGTCTGTGGATCACTTGACAAGATGGCCGGCGATCTATTTATTTCTTATTATACTGTCCAACCTCGAAAGGCGCGCCTAGTACAGTTGAACGATTCAATTTCAAAAATTGGCGACAGCATGATTAAGAAAATGCAACATGGTAGCATATCTGCTTAGTCTGATATTATTTATTTTTTCTAGAACTGAAAAGGAAGGGGGAAAAATTAAAAACATCAACGCAAACCAATGCGTCAAATAAACGAATCCAACGAAAAGCCAAACAAAACAAAGCAAAATCTCCTCAAATTCATTATCTGTCTTATCACCATCACCCATATTTTGACAAAATCGGTAGAAACCTGAGGCATGCGCAAAAGTGTCCAAGGTCGCCAAAAAAAATATTAGACAATATATCGCACCCTTGCTACAAAAGTGCCACAACTCAAAAATTGTAATTTTTGAGTTATGACAGTTATTAGACGTAGTTTGCAAGTCTCTACCAATCTTCAAAAGAGCCAGAAGTTGCATTGAAAAATCAGCCGCCAAAGGGCAGTTATGGCGTTTTGTTGTTATCAAAATGCATAGGACCCCTTCCACTGAAATGCCACATTTTGAGTTGTCGTCCAGCCGTCGTAGAGTAACGTGCGTAACTAACGATCATAATTTGAGATGTGTCGGTCTTCATATTGATAAATTCAAAAATACTAAAATGTGCCTAGTCAGCCCGGGAACAGTTTTTTGCAATTCCTGGAAAACGTAGTTTTTTGAGTTATGGCACTTTTGTAGCAACGGTGCGATATGAAAACATGTTAAATCTATAGCAAATTTGAGGTAACAAAACTTTCGAGCACTGCATCATTTAGTATTGCTATTTTTAACTGACAAATAAATGTTCTCAGGCCTTTTTCTCCTCAGAGACTTAAAACTTTATTTTTAATGTTGCGAAAAAGTTGCTTCTTGTTATCGTAAATGCAAGGAATTTTAAGTGATTGTTAACGGGTAAAATAGCAACATTTTTAAATTTCAATTGTTTAAATACAGTCAAATTTTGAATCCATATACTTGCATTAAAAGATGTTAACCACATTTTGTCAATCAAGATCATACGAAATTTTATGAGAAACACTTTTGCAAAAATAACTTCAGTGTTTTTTTTTTTTTTTAGTATTTATCGTAATCATTATGAGCTGTATAAATGAAATGGCATCCGAAACAAAAGAACGTACTTTGCTGGAAGCACAAAATCATTAATTACTCCAAATGCGCGGAGCTCATGTCCCAACTGGCTAAAGATATTTTAATATGCAGATAAAGAGCTATAAAATCTGACCCAAATAAATACAAAAAGTTATCGAAACGCTCTGAACCGCAATTACCGCTAACCTGCTCTCAGAAACAATTCCAGATTGTTTTAGCTAAACAAGTTATTTGAAAACGAAAATGTTTGTAACGTCAAAGTTTCCATTTTGAAAATGAATTAAAATAAATTATTCACGAAATATCCGATTAATACGATAAATATTATTCAGAAATTTAAATATAAACTATTCTTAATTATGAAATTTGAAAAGTGTGTTCACCTAAAACATTTTCAGATGCAATACGATTAAAATATTCTTGAACCGTGAGCAGCTAATCTCTAAATAGATCAATTATCGAGTTACTTGAACAAAGAATATGTTTGCCATTTTAATACCTTAAGCGTTCATTTTTAACAATTATTTTACCATTCCTGTCCCATAAGAAGAAAATCTAATAAGATTTTATCCTATTTCGGAGTTAATTTTTCCCAGAGACATTAATGTGCAGATAAGATTGCACTTATCGAGATTACTCTCCCGCATTTTTAATTGTGTTAGTGATGACACTTATTGATTTCATTTTTAAACTGGTATTTTTCTAACAGAGATAAAATATATTATTCTATAAGCTGAAATTTCAAGACTAAAGAAAATTGAACCTTTGTGCTTTAAAAATGAAACAGGAATAATCAACGTTTTAGTGAGCAAAATTTGCAAAAAATTGCAGACACGTGTTTTGGGGTTACGAGGAAATCCTTTATCTATATAAGCTTTAGGATGATTACTTTCCATCCTAGAGCTTACACTTCGTTGCATTGAAAGCGGGGTTCCTTGTAACCTTGTAAACACGTGACAGCAAACTTTTGCACATTTTGTGAGCTAAAACGTTGAGTATTCCAGTTTAATTTCAAAGCTAAAGCTTGTTTTCGGAATATAATTGTGGCACACTGGATTACTCCACATCTCTCAAAATTTGTACCATACTCAACCATAGTTTTGTGAAATGCTTATTGATTAGCCAGTTTCACACCACGCCAATTTTTAAGCTTGCAATTTCAGATGAATAATGTCAACTTGATAATGTCTGGTTTAACACAGTTTTAAACATCTAATATTTGTTAACATAATATTTTTTAAATCTACGCTTCTAAAAACATCAAGATTTTTTCAAACTCTTAATACCATTAGAAATAAGAGTAGGAATCGTGAGTTTTTACCTAAGCAAAAGCCAAAGATGTTTTGGTTTCAAATTTTTTAAAAAATGGTAATTTGCGTTTAGTACAAAAACATGAGACATAAAATTTGTACTGATTTTAACATGAAGAATCGTATGAGAAGATCTCTGAAAAGAATGTTTTATCTGTAGTTCAATTAAACCTAAAAATCTCCGAAACCTAATAGCTTAATTTGTTAGTATCAATAGGGTTAGCAACATATTTTCAACGAGTTGGGAAAAATGTGCTCGAATTTCAGAAATATTTATGATTTTCATCCATGTTGAAGCAGATTTCTGAAAAATTGTCAATAAAATAACTTTCATAAAAGGAAACAAAATGATAATTCAACATATTAAATTAAATTTTTTAAACAAAATTAAACTCAACTTTTGGGCTAACATTTAAAAATTTATCGAAACATTTTATTCTGCTAGAAGTATTTCATTGTCAAAGTCAATTTCGTGAATCCTTCCCACGTACAGCAGGATATTTATTATCCACGATCTTTTTATTTTTTCTTTCTTTTTTGCTTTTTGCAGTCCCCAAATCATTGCGTAAATTTTCTATTATTAAATCATGTAATACGTTATAAAATCATTTCTAATAGAAATCACGATCAAATAAAGTGCAGTAGTTTCCCAGTGACTCACAAGAAACCGCTCACAAAGACATGTGCGAAACGTCACGATTGAGAAGTCACTCTCTCGTTAGAGCAGGTGTTCGTACTACAGAGAGCACGCCTCTAAGGTTAAAAGGTTCGGGAATTTCTCGTACGAATTTTTTCAGAACTTTACTGTTTTAGTGGGATTTTTTTTTTTTTTATGATCTAACGAGGGAACCGTATGAACTTGCTTTTATAGAAAAAGAAATGAAAATGGATTTTATATTAGGGTGCATAGAAAAAAAATTATATCAAATGTCCAATATTGAGGAAAAGTTGCACTATGTTCTTGTTAGTAAGTGTGCATTTTTTTTAAATCTCAGTTAATATCTTCAGTTGCCTTTGGAGCCGTTTTACTATACAAAATTGGTTAATTTTTATTATTTTTGAAAAAAATGAGAAAAGGGATTCTTAGTTTCAATAGTGCCAGAAAGTTTCCATATAGCTATCTCAGTGTGTACATTTTTTTTTGACTCTGAGTTAATATTTTCAGTTACCTCTGGGTCCATTCATTATACATTTTTTTTTATTTTACTATCATTTTTAATAGTTTTTCTTTTAATAATAACAAACAATAATCCTTAGGTCAAATTCGGCCTAAAAGTTTCCATATGTTATCTTTAGAGCATGTGCAAATTTTTATTGATGTGAGCAGATGGCTTCAATTACCTTTGGGGCGTAAACAAACTCATTATACAAAAATTTGCTAATTTTATAGTTTTTTCAAAGTTTTTATTAAAAGAAGAAATCCAATCCTTAGTTCCAACTGTGCCGAAACTTTTTTCATGCTCTAAAGATAACATATGTCAACCTTTCGCCACTTTTAAAACTAAGAATTATTATTTTTGTTTCTTCATAATATCGAAAAGGATTAAACAACGAGAAAATTAACAAATTTTGTATAATGAATGGCCCAGATGTAATGGAAGGTATAAACTCAAATCAAAAAACTTTTACACACACTCTGAAGATAGTACATGGCAACTTTCTGACACCATCAGATCTAAGAATTCTTGTTCTCATTTTTTTCAAAAAATGATAAAATCTGACGAATTTTGTATAATAAACGACACTAGAAGAAACTGAAGTTATTAACTCAGATCAATAAAATTTTTCATACATGAAAACAATAACATATTTAGTCTAGTTTTTCGAAACATACCAGTTTTTGAGATGTATCCAATTAAAATGCAGCAAAGCATATAATATCACATTTCAATTGCGTTAGTCTCTGTGTATCGGTCAGGATCCGAAAATTTTTCTTGCACCTTTTAAATATTAGATCTAAATTGAGACTATTTCATACATAGAATCCGACATTAAAGGTGCTTATGCTACCGAGACTTATGTCACCGAGCTACTTATGCTACCGAGACTTGCGCCATTAACCCTTCACTGCACGGTGTGCCAGATCTGGCACAAACCAAATAAACCCTCATATATTCCTATGATTTTTAAATGCAGTTAAACTGAGCTTTGTGCCCCTTCTGGAACATTGCTATAACAGTTTAGTGTGATGTTTATGCACTAGTTAGTTGCACTGGTCTAGGTGTTACAGTTCTTGCTTTTTAAAGAAAGAGTGTCTGCATTTCCGTTAGAAGTGTGCTTAGTCATTATTTCCTTTGTTCTAAAAATGTTTAAATACACTTAGTGGAAAGTTTGTTTATACCACTTATGGCACAAAACCCATTGTAGATTATTACACTTATCGGTATACAAAGCATATGCTATGTGCTTTGTGCCTTATATAGAACAAACAATTAAAACATCATTTTTGGTGCACATTTTTAAGATTAATTTTTTTCTTCATTTTTCCTGAACTCAGGGCTACTTAAAAGGTAAGAAATGATTTTTTCATGAAAATATAAAAAATCGTGCAGTGAAGGGTTAAAATACACCAAAATATGCTATATAACTCATTTACATTTATCTCGAGTATGAGAATGTTCCGAAAAAATTAGAGTCCCCCCCCCCCACTCTCATAATTCAGCGCCATCAATCAATCAATCTGTTTATCTATCTATCTATCTAAATCAATATCTATATCTATACACTGAAGTGACAAAAGTCATGGGATACCTCTTAATATCGTGTCGGCCCTCCTTTTGCCCGGCGAAGTGCAACAACTCGACGTGGCATGGACTCAACAAGTCGTTGGAAGTCTTCTGCAGGAATATTGAGCCATGCTGTCTCGATAGACGTCCATAATTGTGAAAGCGTTGATGGGGCAGGATTTTGGGCACGAACAGACCTCTCGATGGTGTCCCATAAATGCTCAATGGGATTCATGTCGGGCGATCTAGGTGGCCAAATCATTCGTTGGAATTGTCCAGAATTTTCTTCAAACCAATTGCGAACAGTTGTGGCCCGGTGACATGGCGCATTGTCATCCATAAAAATCCCATCGTTGTTTGGGTACATGAAGTCCATGAATGGCTGCAAGTGATCTCCAAGTAGCTGCACATAAGCATTTCCAGTCAATGTTCGGTCCAGTCGCACTAGAGGACCAAGTCCATGCCATGAAAAAACAGCCCACACCATTACGGAGCCACCACCAGCTTGAACAGTGCCTTGCTGACAGTTTGGGTCCATGGCTTCGTGGGGTCTGCGCCACACTCGAACCCTACCATCGGCTCTTACCAGCTGAAATCGTGACTCATCGGACCAGGCCACGGTTTTCCATTCATCTAGGGACCAACCGATATGCTCACGTGCCCACGAGAGTCGCTGCAAGCGATGTCGTTCTGTCAGTAAAGGCACTCGAGTCGGTCTTCTGCTGGAATAGCCCAAGAAATCCAAATTTCTCCGCACAGTTCTAGCAGACACGTCCATTGTACGTCCCACATTGATTTCTACGGTGATTTGACTCAGTGTTGCTTGTCTGTTAGAATTTACGACTCTTTGCAGACGTCGCCGGTCTCGATCTTTAAGTGCAGGCGGTCGACCACTGCGCTGTCCATGGTGGGATGTTATGCCTGAAATTTCATACTCTCGGCACACTCTTGACACAGTGGATCTGGGAATGTTGAATTCTCTAACGATTTCCGAAATGGCATGACCCATGCGTCTAGCTCCATTTAACATTCCGCGTTCAAAGTCTGTTAATTCACGTCGTGCGGTCATCATCACGTTAAAACCTCTTCACATGAATAACTTGAACAGAAATGAAAGCTCTGTAAAAGCACTGCGCATTTATACCTGTTCTATGCGATGATACTGCCATCTGAAAATTTGCATATTGCTATCCCATGACTTTTGTCACTTCAGTGTATATATACAGAGTGTCCACTCCTATCATGGACCAATAGCTAATTTCTTAAGCGTTAGAGATAAGCATATAGTTCATTTAGGAAAAAATTTCTAAATTACGAAAGGAATTTTGGGTCTATTCAATATTTTTCAAAAAATCAAATTTTGAAAGAGTTACGAAATTTAGATTTTTATACAGCCCCCCAGTCCTATCAATCATATTTAGTAAAACATTCTTAACACTGTAACGTTTAAAACTAAAAAAAATTCACTCTTCTACTACAAAAATTGAACGAGTTATGACGTTTTGAAAAATCAAGATTTTGAAGGATTTCGCATACGGTCCCTTAAGCGATCTCTCGATGACGTCATGAAACAATGCAAAATCTTGATTTTTCAAAACGTCATAACTCGGTCAATTTTTGTGGTAGAACAGTAATTTTTTTTTAGTTTTAAACGTTACAGTGTCAAGAATGTTTTACTAAATATGATTGATACTACTGGGGGGCTGTATAAAAATCTAAATTTCGTAACTCTTTCAAAATTTGATTTTTTGAAAAACACTGAATAGACCCAAAATTCCTTTCGTAATTTAGAGATTTTTTCCTAAATGAACTATATGCTTATCTCTAACGGTTAAGAAATTAGCTATTGGTCCACGATAGGAGTGGACACCCTGTGTATGTGTATATGTATATATATATATATATATATATATATATATATATATATATATATATATATATATCAAGACAGCACAATGTGTAAAAACAATCAATATGCAAGGTCAAAATTTTTTGTTCATCGATTTGGAAAACTAGGCAGTATTCAATGAAGAGCAAATCTCTGAACTCTAGACAACTGCATTGCAAGTATATCTAAAATAATATCATCAGGTAGGAAAAGCTTCTAAATTTTATTTTCCAGCTGTAGAAAATTTGCGTTTGAGTGTAAAATGTGCGCATTGAAAAAAAAAAATATTTCCTCACTGTTAAATGTTTGAATATAAAAGGACATACATATGTGCGGGGGGGGGGGGGGGTGCGGTGTTCCCCATATATTGATTTTTTTCTTTATATAAGTTTTTTTTCCTGCAATAGTTGCATCCGTCTGGGTTAATGGGAACAAAATTTCAATGTTTTAAAAATATAGCCTTCCCTTCGTTTTGAAAGAATTGAAAGTAAAGTGCTTTGCATCTAAGACTATATGTATTCCAATCTAAAGCTTTACACTAAAAGAATGAGTGGAGAAAATAAAGGAAGAATTAGTAACAATGTCACGACATTTAATTTTTATTATTTATCACGCGACACTTTTTTAGTTTAATAAGGCGCGCTGCAAAGACATTGTGCATTTTTAGAAGAATTAGAAAGGAAAAACGCATAAACATCTCAAGAAGCTTTTCATAAGCTTCGGCGAATTAAAAAAAAATGTTAATCTCCGCCATCTACATTGTCGCTATTTTTATTAGGGTTGATTAGGGTAAGTGGGTCCTTTTTTTAGAACAGTTCGTTTTTGAAGCTTTACACAAAAGTTTTAAAGCAAAACAAATTGCATTTTTTTATTTATTTTATCTTGGACATTATTAATCATCACAAGTTCAGCATTATTTCCTAAAATATGCTTTAAATATTTTTATTTTTCGTATTCTTTACAAAATGACGTGGGGGACCCACTTACCCCTAAGGAAGGGGTAAGTGGGTAAGTACCAATAAAAAGTGTAGCTATTTCTATTCTTTCTATCAAATTTAGCAGTATTTTTTTTCATTTGTATCATGTTTTAAAATTAGAATTTCATAATACTTTGATTTTCTTTGATGCAAGTTTATTAAATATATAGTTAATAAGTTTATATAGCAGCTTTTGTAGCTCAACCATCAATTCCTTCTGGGTCTAAAAAATTATCTTTCATTTCTTCGCAGAAATTGCTTCATCAAAACTGCTTTTCATTTTGAAATCATCATTATTATAAGGGAGCCAACTTACACCATAGTGAGGGGACCCGCTTACCATAATAGAGAACAACCACGGGGTAAGTGGAACCCTTCCCCTTAAACACTTATCAATAATACATTGCGTAAAAATTCCTATTGGAATGTGTACTTTAGTTTAAACTCTATAAAAAAAACTTGATAAACATAGATAAAATAATAAAAACTGACCTTGAAACACTTCTTTGAAAAATGTTGCTTGAACTCGCCAAAAAAAAAATTTTGGGAAACTTTTTTGACATAAATTATCTGATCTAAAAAAAGTCCATGAAACCCAAACAAATGCAAAAGCAATCACTGTGAGGAAATATGACATGATCAGTACAAAAAAGCATAAAAACGGTATGCGTATTTCAGTTTTAAAGGGGTGGCCCACTTACCCCAGTGGCCCACTTACCCGAACCAACCCTATATAAAGTTATGAAATATGTTTTTGCGTTTCCTATACACTGGGTAGCAAATTCTTTACTATACAACAAAGCCCTTACGTTTCGAAACATGTTTCTTTTTAAAAGGGACAAAAGGTTAGATTTTTTTAACCCTAAAAAGGGGGGGGGGAATTGTCAGTTTTTATAGTACAGGAAATATACTTTCATTAAGTATCTGAAGTAATTTATTGAAGACGAGGAAAACTTTAATCGAATAACCTAATCTTAAAGATTGAAATCAAAACTCAATCAAACGTATTCTATTAAAAATCCTTTGGTTATTATAAAATTGAATTAACATTCGTTTTACGCCCAGAAAAAGTATATATTACGTATATTTAGTAAACATAAATCAATTGTGAAAATATTTACGTACAAAAATTAAGTAAGGTATACGGATGTTTCACGACAATGTTTCAAGACATGATTACACATTTGAGAAACTGACATATTATACACTTAAGAAAGTAGTATTAGTAGCATATAAAATCAAAATCACTTTAATTTATAGTATAGGAAAAAATTGAAAAAGAAAGAGAGAAAACGTAATTAGTTATATTACTGCTCGTAAAAACAAGAATTACTAAAAGTAAAACACACATTAAGCAGTAGAGTAAAGGGAGAAAATTTTTAATCGACTTGCAGTAGAAAACTTCGTAATTAATGATATTGTAATTTATTTTAAAATTACCTTATAAACATTAATGCTTAAATATAATTCCGCCGCTGCTTCAAACTACAGATTCATTTCTTTTTTTCATTTAGATCGTTTTAACTACTGGATTACCCCGCATTATCCGGCATGCCGGAAAAAGTAGGGTTGACCAGCATGCCGAGAAATTCGAATCTACCGGCATGTTAAACAATTCAAGGCTCATTTTGCAACAAGTAAGCAAGTAAATTTCCCCCCTCAGTTTCAACCGCAAAGTAAATCAATGCAAAAAAAAAGTAATACAATCCCAAAAAAAAAACCTCTTTTTAAAAAATAAACCAATAAATTTCAGATCGCTGAGGTAAAAAAAAATCGTGGTTTGATGATGCGTTATCCTGCTATAGTTAATTAATATTTTCACAAAATTATAAATCGCTTGTTAATACTAATAGAATATTTATACTGCCGTGCTTAGCACAAAAGTGGATTTTTTTTTTTGGCATGTCAGAAAGGACCATGCAGGCAAGGCTTATAGAAGATCTGGTGACCCTCGAATTTTGCGGCATGCCGGCAATCGCGGGGTAATTTGGTATAACATAGCTCGATTTAGTTTTACTTCGTTAAAATAAAAACTACTTATGGAAAACAGTATGTGTATGTACCCTGAATTCAGTATAGCTCATAAATTAAATATTTTTTAAGAGTGTCTGGTTGGAATATTTTATCATTACGTGAAAGCGTGAAGCTTAAATAAAGTATAAACTTAAAGGTAAAAAAAATCCTGAATTACAGTAAAATTTTGCTCAAATAAGTAAACTGAAATCATAGCATGAAACAACGTTGTCATTAGTATCCGTTATTTTCTTCATTTTTCAAAATCATGGACTTGTAAGAAAAACATGAATCGAAGATTAAAAAAATATGCATAAAATTCTAAACTCCTGTATTTCTCCCAATTCATGTGTTTATTTATTTTGAAAGTAAGAAAAAACAATTTTCGCAATATTTAAGGTTATTTTCCGTTCTCAAAAATATTTCAAACGATAAATACGAATTATTGCAAAAAAAAAAAAAGCAAACTTCTAGTTTCTGTTCAAACATTGCGGAAACTTTCAATTTGTTATAAATCACAGACCTGCAAGAAAAACATGAATTAACGATTTTAAAAAAATATGTATAAAATTCTAAACTCCTGTATTTCTCCCAAGTCATGAGTTTATTTATTTTGAAAGTAAGAAAAAATAATTTTCGCAATATTTGAGGTTATTTTCTGTTCTCAAAAAATATTTCAAACGATAAATACGAATTAATGCAAAAAAAAAAGCAAACTTCTAGTTTCTGTTCAAACATTGCGGAAACTTTCAATTTGTTATAAATCATAGACCTGCAAAAAAAAACATGAATTAACGATTTAAAAAAATATGTATAAAATTCTAAACTCCTGTATTTCTCCCAAGTCATGTGTTTATTAATTTTGAAAGAAGGAAAAAACAATTTTCGCAATATTTAAGGTTGTTTTCTGTTCTCAAAAAATATTTCAAACGATAAATACGAATTAATGCAAAAAAAAGCAAACTTCTAGTGTCTGTTCAAACATTGGGAGAACTTTCAATTTGTTGTAAACAATTATCGTTATTTTTTTAATTTACGTATTTGTTTGTGTTTATAGTAACAATGGCGCTTCTGAAGCTGAATAGTACCTACATCATCAAGCTCGCAAGAAAAGAAAAAAAAATCCGCCTTCCTCTCTTCAGCTGTACCGCAGCGTATAAACTAAAATCGAGAAATGGTTCTCAGCCGCGTGTAAACGCCTACGTAAAAAAAAAAGAAACCAAGCTGACTGAAACATTCCTCTCCAAGCCCCCACAACGATCCATCCCCTACCTGTTGAGGTAGCTCTAATCGTCTGATAGCGCCCGATGACCAAAGCGCAGTCCGTTCTCATACTCCTCAAGCTTTCCACTCTGTATTTTAAAACACATAATGAACTGACCTTCGGTCTTGAGACAAACCGGTTCCAGTTCGATGGCAGACGCGCCGGTGGTGGTGCTTTTTCAACTGTCACACAACATAACCACCACCAGTCGCGGATACCGGCCCTTTTCGAATCCTACCTCCAAGATTTTCGCCGAAATAAACTGGACGGGCAGGTAGGTAAAGATATTTTACACATTGTGTTTCGTTTCCTGATTAAGTCTGTCAACTGGATATACATATTTTGCCATCTTACCAAGGCTACATGATCCAGAAAAAGCGATTGCGTCATGTTATGTAATTTTAGCTCTTAAAAAAAAGAAAAGGTGAAACAGAGTATACTAAATAAGCGACTAGGCATGTCAGATATTAATGCTTTACTTAATCGGGAACTAGAAGCTCTCTGCATGAGGGCCCACATGTGTAATTTTATTGGTTACTAAGAAAATTCTAATGTTTAAATTCAAAAAAACTTCTTTTTGCTATCTTCTCATTATAAGGCAAGTAATAGAAAGTATTAGTTTAAGTTCACGAAGATCTTTAAACTTTAACATGATGCTTCCTACCTCATATTAAAATGATAGCTATATTTATTTTCAGTGGAAGACGCGAGGAAACGTGTTAAATAAAGGACACAAAAATAATTTCTGAAAGTAAATTCAGTATAGATTGAAATCATTTTTTAGAAAGTTCAATAGTTTTAAATAGGGCATTTATTAATGGATTAAGGCAAAATGTTTTGATATTTGAAATGCTTGGGAGATGAAGGGGTTAAGCGACAAAACAAACTGTGAGTAATTAACGTTCAAAGTTTTATTGTTGTAGTTGTTGCAGCTTTTTTGTTTTCTGGTTTTGTTATTCGTTTGCGAATGAAATTGGTCTATTGACATCTACTGTTTAAAGTAACAAGTTTTATTTATTTACCTGTATCCATTGCTTATAATTGTACAGAGTGTTCATTTTTTAAAATGTAACTTAGCCCGTTCATCCTCCAAGCCTTTCATTTACACTCACTTTTCTTTTTCAAAAATTGGAAGTAATAATACCTATAGGGGGATTCGAGCCCCCTCTGCCCCCCTCTATGGGCTCCCACGGTTCTCTGTAGTAATAAATTGATTGAAAAACAGCGCCATACTGTGCAGATAACCAATCAGTTCATTGCAATTTATTATCATAATTTTTCAGAACAACGAAGTAAACATCATGTAGGTTATAAAACCATTTTCAACGATTAGGTTCATAGTATATATCGTGGGGTTACAAGTGAAACACACTAAGTCAAAATTATTAATTTTCAAATTTTCAGTGTATCTTACACACAAAAATGAGCTGTTTCTACTGATGAAACCCACTAACTCATATCTTTATTATGCAATGCTATACTAGTGAAACACACTAAGTCGTATAATTAATGATAATTATTAATGCCCTACCATTATCATGCTGGGAATAATATAAAATAAGCATGCCAGAGTCAAAAATGGTTCGTAATAACCAAAAAATACCATTACTATAATTTAACTTGATTTAATTATGTCAATTCCAAAGAAGATAAAATAAAAATTTTTTGATCAGCGTTTTCTCAAAATCATGTTTTTTGACTCAGTGTGTTTCACTTGAAACCCCACGATATGTCACAAAAGGTTTAAAATCCTACTATTTTTTTGCCTCTGCATAAATAGAGAATTCCTCTCTTAGCCGAGCAGTGGTCGAGAAATATATGCGACAGTGAGGAATAATGAATCCCCTAATTAAGGTCCTTCTGAAATTGTTGACTTGAAATTAATGTTTCACGAAAGGAGAAGCAAACCTTGTTAGCGTAAATGCCCCATGAAATGCGTGCATAGCAGTTTCATGGTGGCTTTTAAAAATGGGGAAGGAAAGTTCGTACGGGATAACCTTAAAATATTAAATGCGAAGAACACAGTTAAGAGTTAAAGATTTGAAGAGAAAAAAAGAGAGGGAAATAATTTTTATCATCTATGAAAAATATTATCTATCTTCTATGAAAAAAGAGTGCCAAAATAAAAATTAGGAAAACATGCCAAGAAGCAAAGTATGCAACGATGGTAATTTTTCATAAATTGTAGTGATTGAATGATAATCGAGTTCTGTTATATTACTTTGAAATACTTAAATTTTTATTATACATTGCTGCATACGCGCATATCAAAGATAAACTACAATTTGATATAAAGTGCTTTATTTTCTCTTGTTACTACCGCCTACTATTGCCTCATTTATTTGAATTTTTAATTAACAATGCTTCAAATCCAATTTGACTGATTTTATATTAGTCTGATTTGACGAAGGTTACAGAGGTTGTTTGTGTGCGAATGCATTTCCTTTCATTTACACTATTAAAGCCTGGAATCTAATTTTCCTCTTAAAATCAAGATAAGTCTTTCTAGTGGGTTTTGCCCGAGGCCTATCAATAGGAGAAAGATAAGAAGCTCTAAATAATGATCTTTACGAGAGTTAAATATTGCACTGAAAAATTTATAAAATAAGTTAAATAAGTAATGATCTAATTGCAACCTCAAACTATCATAGTTTGTCTCTCTCGAAAAGTTTAACTCTGTTATGATTTCTGATGCTATATTTTAACTTCGTATGTCTATTACCCGTGTTTTTTTTTTTTTTTTTTGAACAAAGACAAAGTGCAAAATGTTTTTTTTAGACATTAGGCGTTAGTCCCTCTATCAGATTGGCAGTTTGCCAACGTCTCGCATCCTGGTGAGCCACCTACCCTGAAATGATCACTGGCCCCTACACACACTTGTCGTGATTCGTCATTGCACGAAACAATTGGAATACGCGATGTCAAAATTCAAATTTTTTAGCCGTTATTTTTATTTATTTATTTATTTATTGATATCTTGTGCACGATAAAAAAAAAGGCTCTATTCTACATATGAAAATGAGTATTAAGAATATTTTCCTCAAGATTATTGATTGTCAGATATACAATACGCTTATAGCATTTTTATTGTTCGGAAAATATTAAGTAAAATGCAGAATTGTGTTAGTGCCCAATACGGTAATCTGAGATACTTTCCTCCCTCCTCCCCCCACACGCAAAAACGGAAAAAACTGTTTTGTTTTCTAGTAACCTATAAACATGTAATTTAAACGATTAGCAATAGGAAAAATAAATCTTAAACCCATTTTATTTACATATCAGGACCGAATTTTGTGTTAAACTTGTTCTAGTCAAACGGTAAATATGATGCTTACTACTAAAATAATGCATAAGTATTTCTCAACTATTTTGAATATTATTTTGAGGCTTGATTTATTTGGCATTAGTTTTTATAAGTGCAATCTCATTTCACTTTAAATAAAACTATTACTAAGAACAAACAATACTGTTGTGCTAAAAGAAAATTTGCAAAAAGTTAATGAATCCCAAAAATTTTGGGACTAGGAACGGAGAGCCACTTTTTAAAAGTAGAACTCATAACTTTATGAATGAAAGTAAGATATCTTTTGCTCCAAAATAAGCTTCTGTCGGCCATTCTTTCATCCATAAACTAATGTCCCTGACATTGAAAAAGGATTTCCTTTAAGTTCAAAACATGTGTTTGCAACATAAAGCAATTTTTGTTCTTTTGTTTAACATTACTTTTCTCTATTTAATACAAAACTATCTATGCAGACTGCAGTTTTGTCTTTGTTATGAACTCACCCGTCTGAAATAGTCAATAACCGAGCTGGAGGTCCAATGTGCTCTCATTGAAGCTAAGATTACCTTCAAATTTTAGATAAAACTTAGTCCACTAGCGAGAGTCATCAAGCAATCATGGGCTAAATTAGTTTTAGCTGCCAGTTTGAAAATAATCTCCGCTGCAGTGATGTAAAATCTGCCTCCACCTCCGTTATTGACTATTCCAGATCGGTGAGTCTATAACAACAAAAAGGAAGTCTCTGCATATCACAACTGGGCTGCCGGCATTGGCTCGTAGATCTATGATATTTTATGTCACCTTTTTTTTTTTTGCAAATGATGGGATTTTTATCAGCAATATTACCATAAGTAGCACGTACGGCTCGTTTACCAATAATAATTAAAATATGCCTATCTGGACTTAATAGCCCCCCTAATGAAGACTTTGGCTTCCATGTGATTAGTTTTTGTCTTATTTAAATTTTAAACGCTTAAGTATTAGTCAAATTTTAACTCTACATCTAGAGCTTAAGTGACTTTTTCGCATTTAAAAATAGCAACTTTCGGTTGAAATGTTAATTCATATTCGTGTTTTCTTTAGTTATCCTTTTTTTTAAGTAAAAACATTTAGTAAAACAAAAACACGAAAAAGAAAGAAGCGAAATATTTTTCAGTTTTTCCTTCTATCATATGCATGCTTAAAGAAGTAGTTTTTGCATGAAGTATTAAAATTAGAAATTTATTAAAAATCATTTATGAATTTATTATCTGTCTTAAATAATAAAGTTCTCTTATTTTAGAAATAAAATTTCAAAATATGTCAATGTCACCAAAGTCAAGATAAAAATGATATGCAAATATTAGCAATTGTTATGTCATAGAACCACAACAAATAACACTTGATTAGTCTTGTAATCAATCCGTGTGCCGCTCTGATACATACTATTTTTATAAAAATTAATTACAAAACGCAGTTTAGTTTCACAAAACAAAGTATGTTTCTAAGATTAAATTCCGAAAACATAAGTGCTATTAAACATGAACTCAAAACTTCAAATAGTATTTAGTATATTGATTATTATTTCGACTTATTTCTTATTTACTCAACTTGCAGACTTTTGAAGAGTTTTTTTTTTTTTTTTTTTTGACGTTTTTAGTCAATTTTTTATGTTATAAAGCATTTAATCGTTTTCAAACAAAATGAAAAACTACTTCCCTGTGCAATAATATTGCATTATTATTTAATATTAAATTACATATTTGTCAGTAAATTGAAAGTACTACGTTCATTACATATTTTTGCTTTTTAACACCTTATTAGCAGAATATTCAACAACATGATAATACTTTGCTCTAAATCACGGAACATCACCTATACTAACAAGCACAACTTTAATTTCCTTATACATTTGGAAGTTTCTTAAATAGTTCAAAGGTAAAAATTTAGCTCCATAACGCAATTTTGTTTACTTTTATTGATTGTGATAAAAGGATTGAATACAAAAGAGCAAACTGTGTTGATACAAGTGGCTTATCCGTTGGGGGTGCAAAAAGAGAGCAACAACGCCTCTTTTTTCCCGCCACAAATTCACACCTGTACTGGAAAACTCATCCCTTATGCAGGGTGTTTCGTTTTAACTTGCATAACCTTTATTTTTTGCAACCGGTTGTCGTAGATGCATACTTCCAACTGCAAAAATACTCAAAAAGGTGCAGAGGTAAGATACTAAAAGTTTGAAGCGAAAAAAAAAGTCCAAAAAAAATTTAACTTTTTATGCGGATCGTAGGATCCTTTACTTAGGTTTATTTCAAACTCAAACAGTAAGACATTAGTACGACCAACATTCACCAAGATATAAAACGCAGCGTTTTGTGACTTACACCACTCTATACTCGCTGTCAATAGCACGTTTTGAGGAGAAATACACTTAGTCACAAAAGTAAGTATGCAGAGTGTTTGTGATGATGTAATATGAAAAAAAAAACAGACTTACCATATTAGAGTTTTCAAATTAACGATTTATTTCTATTATAGCAACACTGAGCTTATTTACAGAATGAAAAATGTTTAAAAAAGACAAATATTTAGTTAGCAAGATGAGCTTAACTTAAAAAAAGGATGTAATTTACATCACAAAAGTAAGTATGCAAACAAAAACAAAGACATTAATATTGCAAATTTTCAATTTTTCAAAAGAATTGGTAATTTGCTGAATAGCCTATGGCCTTTATAACAGCTAACAATCTAGATGATGCTGATTTTACTAAATTTTGAGTGTCAGAAGATGGTATTTTCTGCCCTTCCCCCAAAGTACTTTCTTTTAGATCATTCTTAGTTTTGATCTCTTGTTTTCGAATTTGGCGATCGAGATAATCCCACAAGTGTTCAATGGGATTAAGATCAGGCGACTGCGGTGGGGTTTTTTACTGTTTTCGCACGTTATATAGCAGCCATTCCCAAACAATCCGAGTATTATTGTTTGGGATCATTATCTTGTTGGAAAGTGAAGGATGTATCGAGTCCCTATTTAGAAGCACTTTGGCTTAGATTATTCTTTAAAGTAGTAATAGCTATATTGATTCATTATTCCGTCCTATTAGAACTAAATTTCCTACTCCTAAATTTCCTAAGAACGCCAGAAAACCATTTGTTAGCAAAGTGAATTGCAAAAAGAAAATAGATTTTGCAAAATAAAATGTAAAGCAGGACACAAATTTTTGGAATACCGTGATTTTTTCGGATGAAAGTAAATTCAACATCTACGGGGTCAGATGGAAACCAAAAAGTTTGGAGGAAAGCAAAGGCAGCTCTAGAACCATAGAACATGAAAGAAACTGTAAAACATGATGGTGGTTCGATTATGGTTTGATGCTGCATGGCAGCAACTGGAGTAGGAAATTTAGTTATAATTGACGGAGTAATGAATCAATACAGCTATTTTAATACTTTATAAAATAATCTAAGCTAAAGTGCTTCTAAATTGGGACTCGATACATCCTTCACTTTCCAACAAGATAATGATCCCAAACATACTGCTCGGATTGTTCGGGGATGGCTGCTATATAACGTGCGAAAACAGTTAAAAACCCCACCGCAGTCACCTGATCTTAATCCCATTGATCACTTGTGGGATTATCTCGATCGCCAAATTAGAAAACAAGAGATCAAAACTAAGAATGATCTAAAAGAAAAGACTTTGGGGGAAGGGCACAAAATACCATCTTCTGTCACTTAAAATCTAGTAAAATCAGTGCCATCTAGATTGAGAGTTGTTATAAAGGTCATAGGCTATCGAACAAATCACCATTTTTTAAAAAAAATTGTAAAATTTGCAAAATTAATGTCTTTTTTTTTTGCATACTTACTTTTGTGATTTAAATTACATCCTATTTTAAGGTAAGCTCATCTTGCTAATTAAATATTTGTATTTTTTAAATAATTTTCATTCTGTAATGCAGCTCAATGTTGCTGAAATCGAAATAAATCGTTAATTTGAATACTCTAATAGTGTAGGTCTGTTTTTATTCACATTACATCATCACAAGCACTCTGCATACTTACTTTTGTGACTAAGTGTATACTTTAGTAGAATGACAACCAGTCATTTGTCTAAAAGAGTGAGACGTTAAGAAACCATTTTCTGTACGGAGCCCGTAAACTTAGAACTCAAATATCTCTTCGAGTTTTAAATGCAAATCTTTCAAACTCTTTGTGTTAGAATTATTTTTCAAAGAGAAGATTTTTTCCCATAATATAAGTTAGCGGACGAGAAGTTATTATGGAAAGTTAGATTTCGTATGTTTTGACTTTTTTTTTTTTCAGTTCATACTTTTAATGTCTTCACTCTGCACCTCATTTTGACTACTTGTGCAATTGAAAGTATGCATCAAGAAAATCAGGTTGCGAAAATAAAGGTCATGCAAGTTAAAAACAGAACACTCTGTATAGATACACACAGAGGGAAAAGTGACCATACTACTTGAATAAGAATAGAATGAAAGTTAAGGAACTAAAGAAAAATGAATGCAAGTACATGATTTTTTAAAGGTAAAAAAGAATGGAATTCATATTTATTAGATATTACATTCACTATTCGTCTATAACAAGTTTTTGATAACTAAGCAATGTACAAGGTTTAAAGACAAATCTATCTTAAATTCAAACACATTCTCCACGTCTGAAAATAAACTTAGATTTAAAAATATCGTCAGACACCAAAAAATTTATATAAATGAAAAAATACGTCTGCAAACATTCCATTAAAGTGAAAACATCGTCATTATCATTCAAGAAACATCATCCATTTATCTGACAGTTTCGTTAAAAGTTTATCGTGTGATAATTGAAAACGGAAATTTGTCCTTCATTAAGTATCTTCTACCCATCAAAACGAACACTTTTTTTTCCTTGCGTTAAAATTAGTATGCCTTGTGGTTGTGGTAATCAGACCTTGGTATAAATTGAAGATATTTTGGACTAGTTAAACATCCGCTACCGTTGCGGAGAATTTATCGCCGCTACCGGTCGTAGAAATTGAGCATTTTTCACTTAAGGCGGCATGGCGTCGTATGACATATCGCTGCTTGAAATGAACAGTGGCATATCTGCAAAAATCATTTTTTTTTTATTACATCAAAAAATTCATTTTTTTTACTCTTTCTTGTGGTAATATCAGCATATCTCTAGTTTCAAAATATCGCACAGCAATTGCTAGTGTCGTTGTGCATAGTTGGTATTTTGGCGCGCTTCTCCTAGTAAACAACGACACAGCCGCCATTGCGTCAGTGCTGAAGAAGTGCTTGGAGGAGGAACATCTATGTCGCTGTAAGTTGATTCGGCATAAGTACCCTTAATACCATTTTACTTCAAAATGCCGTTTTACTGCAAAAACTTTGAAACGCTCTCCTGAAAAGTAGTGTTTTCAAATATGCCACAGTTCATTTCAAGCAGTGATATGACGATCTTGACCATGAGACCATACGAATACTAGTATAAAAATGGAAAAAATAAGAATCGAAAGAGAATGTCGAAACATATTTTTGATGTAAAATTATTTGCCATCGTCCGCCCGTTATCGAGATATAAGGTTCTTAATGCCTGACTAATTTTTTAAAGCACCCAATTTAAAAACATAGTGAGAAATGGATCTGCAATTTCATCGTCTGCCTGTGCATTGCGTCTATCTACAAATCGTGAAAAATGTCTGCCATTACTCATTGAAACTCACTAAAATTGGTGACTTTTTGTAAAATTTCGATAGACTTCATACTTTGGTAGCGGGGTCACGAGGGCTACTAGCTTATCTGTCAACAAACACTTTTAACAACGTTCTTTCGATTACTGCTTATTTTTTCCCATTGTTACACTCATTTTATTTTTATTATTTTTTACTAAATTGTCGCTCTGTAGCCGCTTTAGAAGAAAGATAAATAGTCTAGCAAACTAAGCTAGTTATGTGCAGCGTTTTACTTACACTATAAATAAGTAATAAGTATTTATCTATAAATTGTACAAATTGAATTATTTATTAAACTTTTCATTAGATAAAATTTAGACAGAAAGAGGTGTAATCAAAATTTTAAAGAAATACAGCTGTATTTTTTATTCAGAACTATAAACTCAACATATTAAATTTAACCTTCCTCTGCTACGGTGGGTCGTATCCGACCCAAATCAAGTTTAAAATTCTGTCTAATTTATTTGTTCATCCTATAGTATCATTACTTTACATTAGTATCCAATTTCCAAAAGATAAATAGTTTTTTATGTTGAAAAAAGAACTCAAAAAAAGAGTATGTCGGATCCGACCCAACAGTAGTGTATGTGTGATCTTAAACCACCGTAGTAGAAGAGGGTTAACCATTGGTGGAAAACAGAGCAGAAAAACTACTATTTAATTTTTTTAATAAAACAAAATTTAAAACAATAATTAAAATCACTTTCTAAAATAAATGGTACCAGCAAAAAATGACTTCAGTTCGAATTCATTATTAAAGCTACTCTCATTTTCATGAAATAGACTAAAAAACGAAATATGTGTGGAGTCTACTAGAAAAAACATACTATTGAGCAATATAAGACATTTTTTAAGCGTTGAAAACAATTAGCGGTTTGAAATTAAGTATATCGAAAAATGTATGCACTAGAAATGAAACGACTCAGATAGTCTCAACTTATATTCTATTAAATTCTACGAAAAGCGAATTTCTCCAATATTGAGCTTATCCTGTTACATGAAAGAATATTTCCCACTCACAATTGCCATGCCTAAACTGTCTTTGCATTCTAAACCATTTTCCTGTGGACAACGCCCGTTTGTGACTCAAGCGTGACTTAAGTTTTTCGAATTGAATTTCCACGTATCGTATTCCCTTTGCAGCTAACACTTGCATTCTGTGCACGTTTCCTTTCCGAAAAGTAAACTACTAGCAACTGCTTGCGTTTTTCCCCCCGATTTCCGTCGTAGGATCCAGCTGCCCCTAAATGAATATTTTTGACTGGTTAAGAATTATTCATAATGATGGTTTTGCTTCATCAGCTATCATTAGTAATTAGCAGTTTCAAAGAGCAGAAAAATATTAACCCATTCTGAGTCGAAGAGTTTGTCGAGCTTATCACAAACATCAATCTTTCTTCTAAGCATAAATAAAACATTGTTCAGTCAACTTGCGGGTTTCTATTTTAAGGGCTTTTTTTACTAGTCATTTTTTTTAAGTTAAAACTATGCGTCACAGATGTAAAAATAAACAACTTGACTGTTCAACAGTAAATATTTATGAGCTGGCTAGAGGCTTCACTAATTCCACCGTTAGAAAAGCATAAATTTTGATATGAGTTTCGGTGAAAATGTGTTTTATTTATATTGGAATTTAGAATGCTATTGCTGAAGGAACCTACTGAAAAAACATAAAACGTGAGAAATACATAGAAAGCAATTGCTGAAAGGACCTGCTGAAAAAATGTAAATTGTGGGAAACACGTAGATTCGATGGAAGTATAATCAGGGTTTCACTGTGCCTTGCTAGGGGTTTTAACCTTCTGATAGCCAAGCTTGCAACGCAAGACTAGAGATCTTTCCCTCTATTTAGACGGGTTTCAAGAGCAAAATAAGGTTAATGTAATACCTTATTTAACGTAAATACAAATGATCATTTTGAACTCCTTTCGATGAACTGGATGGTGTTATGCAAAAAGGAGTTAACCCACAAAACATAAAAAACTGAGTTATCCAACTGTGATGGTAAAATATGTTGCTTTCTACATTAAGCAAAAATATTTAAGCCCTATCAGCATTTCATGGTAACATATCATTGGTATATTGATATACAGCTCCATGCTTTTTGCCAGAGTTTGTTGACTTTAAAGCCCACTATCTCAAAATCAGGTTTTTGTGGGTTAACTCCTTTTTGCATAACACCATCCAACTATTTGATGATAAACACACTCAGGGCAGCTTTAAGTATTGCGAAACTTGACGGCGTCAACTCTTACAACAATGCACTTAGTGCTGAATTTTGTTTTTTCTTAAACTAGTATTTTTCTGTTTTTGATTTTCTTCTAAAGTTTAAAACAGTTTTAGGGGAAAAAACTGAACTCCTAAATTCAACTACATAGGTAGAATCATTCTTAGTATCTACCGTCGCGTTTAGTGCTTTTAGATTTCATACACCACTGCTTATCTTTCACTAAAAACTAGAAGCTTATTGAAAACAAATACCTTTATGGCTAAGGTAAATCTATTTTAACTGCACATGTTAAACTTGTGCGTCTTAAACGTGCTCGAATTAAACAAGTTCTGCAATAGTTACCCTAAATTAAGGTAGTTCACGATTACCATAAAACTCATTAAACCTAGTAATGACTCCTACCAATCACCTCATTGGAGCTGCAGGAAAATTATAGAGGATTTATCTCCGCAATGATCTCCTCTTGGCATTTTCATTATTTTCAAATATTCTAATCAACAGAGATAAACAGCTCCGTTCTGAGGATTAAATTGCTTATTGAAATGATTTACCTTAACGCTCAATATTCTAAAATTGCACCCTTATGTTTGGATTCGAAGAATCCATGACTTAAGAATAGTTAAGTATCGTAATTCGCAATCTTGGAAGATTATTTAAATTAAATATGTAAGTGCAATTCGCATTTTCATTAACTTCGAAGTAAGTAGACGAACTTTCCGAAGCCACCAATGGCATTTTTAGATATAGAGACAAATGAACTGTCGAAATACAAAATTTCTTACGACAGAAATTCAAGTTTATTGATCCTAAATTTATTATTCAATAGTCTAAACTATTTGATGATAATATTTTCATACAGAAAACTTAATATTTCTTTTTGAAGGTATCAAAACTTCTTATTGACGTTTGGAAGAAGTCGGTAAATAGTCGGTAAAGACTCAAGAAGTCGGTAAATAGAGTACATTATAAAATTTAATAGTTGTAAGAACATCTTTGTAAGCTGCAAATTAGTTGTAATCAGCCCATAATTAATATTTAAAAAATATCTATGAATAAATATAAATAAAAAACAGAAAATTGAATTGATTTAATTCATTGAATTGTTATTGTCTAAAAAGCAATCACAAAGTTACCGGTTTAGGTTTTAAAACTATAAGAAAAGCCTCACATTTACTCTTTTGGCCTAAAAATGAACACAATGCTTAGTCAATACAGTTTGAATAGAAATTATAGTTTAACTATATATTTTTGATACTATTTCATAGTAAAAATGCAGTAATTGCGTCATTTAGTTTAGTGTATGAATGAAATTAAAATATTTGCTTTCTAATTTAATACATAATTTAGTTCCGAAAACATTTTTGTTATATATTCACTGATGATGCAAAAATTGCAATGCCCCCTCCTCCCCCTAAAAGTTTCGAATTCGAAAAACCATTTCAAATTCTTGAACAATGAAATTGAAAGGTTGAAAATTTTAGTTTTTAATGTAAATATTTTCAAATTTTCTGTTAAAACTAATATTTTACACCTACAAATATGTTTCTTAAAAAAATTCAGAAACATATAACTTAAGGCTTACATTTTTTTTTTTTTTGCAAATCCAAATTTTCGCATTATTCAAAACTAGTTTTCTTTCAAAATTAAATATAGGACAGTGCTTTAGAATTCTAGTTTTTACATCAAAACTCAAAATGCGTTATTCCCGAGCTTTATAATTCTATCCTGAACTTAAAAATTCATCCAAACAAATTTTCCTGTTTGAAACATATGAATTCAGAATTTTTATTTTTATTTCAGACTTCAAGATGATTACTCCTGAGTTGAAAACCTTGGCTTCTCTAAATGCAGTCAACACCATGTTTTATGGAGGTAAGTTGTCTTACATAAAGTCCTATAAAAACGTTTCTCATTCATTTCCCTTATTTTTTATCTACTTTTTTGGTGTGGTCAGTGGTAAATAGTTGTCATTTGTGTATGACCCAAGTACCGCTGGTCTTGAACAGGTTTCAAGTAGTTAATTTGTAGAAAAAATAATATATTGACTATTAAGAAATTATGAGCCTTTGTACTTCCGATCAAAAATAGTTACCTTCAATAAATACCTTGCCGGCCACCTTGTCTAGTGGTCAGAGTAGTCTGCCATGGATGGTGTGGCCCCGGGTTCGAGTCCCGGCTTGAGCATGGATGTGCTTTCTCTCTCCTGTCCCTGTCCTTTCTGTGTGTGAATGTGTTGTGTGAAAGGTTGCCTACCCTATAAACGGGTCCCTATGGCATGCGTGTACTGTGGAAGTCGGACTTCACACCAAATAACGGTACAGTTGGAAAAGTGAAGCAGCGCACCCCAAATTGCTAGCCTGGCTGGCACACGACAAAAAATAAATAAATACCTTCAACTACCTTTAAAGGAAAATATAGAATTCACTAAATTTGATGAAATTTTTACACTATGAGCATTAAAATATTTTTAAAACTTTTATGTGATGAAAAAATTGAAATTTCCTCATATGCAAGTAAATTATAAAAACTTCAGAATGAAATGTGAGGTTCGGCTCCAAGTAAAATAAATACAGCAAAAAATTGAATGGCATTTCTGGGGAGAAAGACCGTTGGTATACATTATTGTTCAGTATTTTTAGTTGCTTTCAATGCAAAATATAAACTTTATACATTTTTAAATATAAACTTTGTACTTTATATAATAAATGTGATAAAATAAAATAATCACGAAAATGGAAAAGCATCATTATTATCAGCTAGAACTAAAGCACTGATACTGAAATAGTGCACGTTGCAAAAGTTTATATTCATCAAAATTTCTTTTGTTTCAAAATAAAATATAATAAATAGGCAGTGACATTTTTTAAAATCAAAATAAACACATGAGAAAAGTTGAATAAAGCTTTTTGCTGCACTTACCAGAGTAGATCATCCACAGTTATGTCTATCGAAATGTAGCTCGTGCCGATTTGAATGTTCATTTGATTTTGTATTGAAAAATTATTTCTTTATACTCCATACATTTGACTAAACTATAATGAAGTTCCCGTGCACAAATTATAAAACGCGACTTTTTTTTTCTTTCCCATAAAATACAAACATTTAGCGGATGCAGTATCTCGCTATGTAATAGCTTTATCAACATGCAGCGTTCTTGTTGCCTCGATGTGCGGGTATCAGTTAAATGTCTTCTTCTTCTTCTTCTTCTTTCTTCGTATGAGGTATATGCTGCACTATCTTGTAGCGGCTTTACCTCAATTAATCCGTCCTTCCTTCGGTTTCACTGTAAAGAGTCCAATCGAAAGTAGGTTTGGATGGATTTCAATAGATTTGACATATAGAAGTGAAACAAAAATAGCCGTGGCTCTGGCAATAAAAACAAAAACGGACAGAAATAGGACGAGAAACAGTCAACCCTTGGTTGAGGTAGAAAAAAAAGGGAAGCTATGAGAGCAACAATTAAGAATCAATGGCCATAATGAGGCGCATAAGGCAAGAACACCATTTAAAGTCTGCATGCGAGAAAGAAAACAGGAAACTAAAAGATAAAGGGGCACATCCAATGCTGGCCCTGAGTCGATCTCTTTCAAGATTGTATTTGCTGCAGCTTAAAAGTGCATGGTCTACGGTGTCCGGGACATCGCAAGTTGTGCACCGGGGAGAGTTAATTTTTTTTATGCGAAAAAGGTTGTGGTTTGTGAGGGTGGTACGGGTTCTGGCTCTGGAGAGTAGGACGTCTTCAAATCTGTTATTGGTGATGTCGCGAGAATGATTATTGAGATGGGTGTAGTTCTTTGCATAACTTGATGAATTCCAGCTGTCCAAAGAATGGTCTTGGTACTTGTTTTTGAGGATTTGCACTAAATCTTCGGGAGATTTCCAGTGTAAAATAAGGTTGTTATTGTGGCCCTGGTTGGCTAACTTGTCTGCTGTTTCGTTCTCTTCTATGCCTACGTGGGCTGGAGTCCATACAATTTCTATTTCGTGGTTTCCAGATGAGATTGTTGTTAGGGCCTTGTTGATCATGGTTATAATGTGTGTGGATTTGTTGTTGGCGTTTTTCAATGCTGAGAGGATAGACAGGCTGTCGGAGAGGAAAACTATGCTATTGTCAGAATGGTCGAAACGGCTGATGGCCAGCCAAAGTGCAAGTCCTTCTGCAGTGAAGATAGAATTTTCGTTGGGAATTTTCCCCTGGATGCTCATTTTGCTGTTTGCGTTAAAAACCCCGATAGACGTGGAATTTGAAGTTTTCGATGCGTCGGAGGCGATAATTGTGCTGTTAGCCCATTTGTGAAGTCTGTGATGATAGAAAGCTTTCTTAATCAGATCTTTGGGTATATTATTATTTTGGAAAGGTAGTTCTTTTAGGAAGATTTTGACGTTATGAAGATTGGTTTCGACTGGGATGCAGAGAGGAATCAACTGGCTGGGGTAAACTTTGAGTTCCTTGAGAAGACCATTGCAGCGGATGGCGAGAGGAGCTTTTCCATTTCTTGGAGATTTTTTGTTTAGGTCATAAGAGAGTAGTGTTTTCCTGATTGGAGAGAGTGGGCCAAGGGCGATTTGTCTTAGAAAAAAGATTTCTGAAAAGAGGTTGTACTTGTGTTGACAAGAGACTTCATTGGCTTCCTTAAGGAGAATTGGGATGGGAGTGAATTTTGGAAGACCGGTGGCAATTCTAATAGCTGTGTGTAACATTACTTCAATTTTTTGTTTATTTGACTTGGAGCAGGAGGAGTAAACATGACTGCCAAAATTAATTTTACTTCTGATGCAACTATTGACGATTTTAAGTAAATCTTTTGTACGGGCTCCCCATTTTTTGGAGGCTATTACTTTGAGGATGTTTGTGTACTTGAAAATTTTTTTGTATAGAAAGTTGATGTGATTTCTGAAAGTGAGGCTCTTGTCAAAGATGATTCCTAAGATTCTGACTTCTTCCTTCCAGTCGATAGTCATTCCTTTTATGCTCAGATTTCTGTTTGGTTTTTCTCTTTTATTGGAGAAGTTAATGGTTATACATTTCTCTGGAACGATTTCCATCTGCCAGGTTGTGCACCATTTGACTATTTTGTTAATTGCTTCTTGGGTGTCATTGAGAAGATTGTCAATTAGCGGGCCAGAACTGAGGAGAAAGATGTCGTCGGCGTAGGTATAGATGTTTACGTTGCGGAAATGGGTTTGGCAAAGGTCGTTGATGTAAATTTGGAATAAAAATGGACTTAAAACTGCTCCTTGTGGGACGCCTCTGTTAGTGTTGATTTTAGCAGAGATGTTGTTTCTCCATTTGATTTGAGCAGAGCGGTGAGAGATAAAATTGTGTATTCACTGGGCAGCCATCCCATTTATTCCGTGCTCCATAAGTTTGCTGATCAGTCCGTCCACCCAGACGGAATCATATGCTGCTTTAAGGTCAAGGGCGGTGAGAATGATGAAATGACCGTTATTTCTCGCCCTGTATATTTCATGATGAATTGTGGATAGTATTGCGTCACAGCTTCGGTGGGGAATAAAGCCAAATTGGTTCGGGGGAAAAAGTTCGTTTCTTATACTGAAATTGATGAGTCTATCGAGAAGCATTCTCTCCATCGTTTTTGCTAGTGTGGATGTGAGTGAAATAGGACGGTAGGAGTTAATTTCGTCTTTGTTCTTGCCTTTTTTGTAGATAGGAATTATAATTGCACGTTTAAAAGAATTTGGGACTTCCCCAATCGACCAGTAGGAATTTAAAATATTTAGAATTTTTCCTCTGTTTTCTTGATTGATGCACTTTAGAGCTTTTGTAGAAATGTTGTCGGGCCCGGGGGCAGAATCCCTATTTTTTTCTATTGCATTATTTAAATCTGTTAAAGTGAAGATCTTGTCCAGTTCATTATTGCCACTGAAGTCAAAAGGTATGTACATATCAATGGTTTGTTTTTTGTAGAGCATTGCAAATGCGTTGGCTTGGGCCATAGGAGAGTGTATTTCCCCAGAGGGGAGTTTGAGAATCAGGTGCGAATTGGAGTAGTCGTCTTGGTCTCTATTATTTAGGTTTTTTAGGATCTTGTATATGCTGTGATTTTTATTTGCCATGTACATGGTCTTACTCCAGAAAGTGCGTCTTGTGAAATTGCATAATTTTTTTAAGTTGGCGGCAAATCTTTTGTATGTCATCCAGGCGTCCCGACTTAGGGTTTTTTTTGCGATACGGAGAAATTTTCTTTTTTGGCCGAGTAGGAAGTTGCATTGTTGATTCCACCATGGGTTATTACCGTTTAATTTGATGGTTTTGGCTATGCTATTTTTTCCAAGGGTAACCTCCATAATTTTGTTAAATTTGTCGATGTTGCAGTCATTTAAATTGTTGAGATGGGAGTTTATTTCTTTTTCGAAAGCTTGCCAGTTTACTGTTGGTCTGTTGTGGTTGATTTTGTCAAACTGTGGGAGGTTGACCCGAACAGGGTGATGGTCACTGTCGAAAAGGTCCGAATGAACTTCATAAGAAATTTTGTTGTATAAGTCTAAGGACATTATTGTTAGGTCCAGTAAAGAGGGAGTTTTACTGTTTGAGAAATAAGTGGGTGTTGAGCTGTTTAAGATAGCCATTGGGTTATTGGTGATCCAGTCGAGAAGAGTATCGGCGTTTTGTGAGTCTTGAGAGCTTCCAAGTGCTCTATGGTGTGTATTGAAGTCTCCAACAATAAGGAAAGGGGGAATTAGATACTTATTTAGGGCATTGAGCCAATTTGCGTTCCAAGCTCCATTGGGAGAGTATATGTTGAAAATTTTAATTTTATATTCTTTTAGATGACATTCAATTGCCAGGATTTCATTACTTGAATTTGGGAGGGAAAGGTTTAATATTTTGGCAGAGATGTTGTTTTTGATGGCAAATAAAAGGCCGCCCCCTGGGCGATTTTCTCTGTCTTTTCTAAAAATTATTCTGTTATTCAGGTGAAACTTAGAGTTATTATTAAGGAAAGTCTCTTGGATAGCGATAATATCAGCATTAACAAAAAAGTTGGTATTCATCCAAGTGCGTTTATTGGAGATGCTCCTTGCATTCCAGTGAATCAGATAGCAGCTAGCCATGGGGAAAGGAGGGGAAAAAAGGGGCAAAAAAGAAGAAAACACAGCACTGGAGACACCAGAAGAGGGGAGCCAAGGCACCTAACCCGGAGGTAACTCCTTGGGGTGATCCTCGCAATCCATATCCGAGGTATTCGAATTACCCCTAGCAAAAAGGAGGGAGCTCTTAGCACCCTTGTGTTTTTTTGCCTGGTTAACACTCTGAGCAGGGTGAGAAACCCCTTCAGGACAATCAGGTTTCCCGTTGATCATAGAAAAGATGATTTTGGTAATGTTATCGTTCATTTTTTTAATACATTCATTCATAGCGGTAGTTATTGTTTCCTGCATTGTCTGAAGTTGTGCAGAAAATTCATTTCGGAGCCTTGCTTCCATATCATTTAGAGCAGTTTTCATTCCTAACTCAAACTGATTTTTCGTGATAAAGTCATCAGTCTTGCTGGCCATTGACGCATACGTTGGTGATTTTTCTTCGAATTTCCTACGCGCCTCAGCGAAGGTTAAGTTGTTTTTACATTTGAATTCTAGCATTCGACTTTCTTTCATCCTATATGGGCAAGAATTGAAGTTCGCAGGATGATCTTTTTTGCAATTTGCGCAATTTGGAGGTCTGGTACATATTTCCTCGGAGTGTACTATCCCACAATTCACACACAGAGCTTCGTTTTTACATTTGGATGTCGCGTGATTAAATTTGTGACACTTTTGACACTGTCTGGGTCTGTCTATGAAGATAGCAATTCTGACGTTCATGTAAAAAATTTTGATATAATCTGGTATCCCCCTCCCAAAAATTGAGATTAGCACAATGTTTGTTGGGATTTTCCCATTGTTTGTATTTTTTACAAATCTACGTGCTTCGTAGATTCTGAGCCCATTCGAATTTTCAATTTCTGAAACTATTTCGTTTAGGCTCTGTTCAATGCTGACTTCCCGGAGAATAAAACGTGTTGTTATGTTTTCAGTATTTAAATGACTATTTGTTTCTATACCTAACAGAGATTTTATGTTCACAATCTCTACTGCGCATTCTATATCGTCCGTTTCAATTACGATTTTATTATTTCTCGTATGTTGAAGACACAGAATTTTGTCAGCCTTTTTAACAGTGGTTTGGAGTTCTTCCTTGAGAGCTTTAGGTTTTCCTTTCGGAAAAAATTCTCCTTCCTTTACCGGCGATATGAAAATACTAAAATAAGAAATACCGCTCAAATGAGCCAGCTTAAGTATCTCCACGGTGGGTGCTGATAGAGTCATTTGGTGATCCATATTGAGAGGATATCACACCAAAACGGCTGAGAGCTGAGCAAATTAAGCAACAAAAGTAAACAGAAAAAGCCGTAACTTACGGTAAGTACCCAAGTAGCACACTTCGTTTTTTAAAGGTTGTAAAATGGTTATTAACGTTGTAACAACGGGTTAAAAACGTTTATAAAACGTTTAAAGGTGATTTGTGCTACCTGGGTAGTAAACAGCCAGATAACGCTACCAAAACCTCCGGTCGGCCATAAGTCCATTCACACTCAAATTCAGTAATTTACTTCAAACAACAAAGTGCGTCAAGGCGCAGTCACTATTCCAAAATTGGGATACACTTCGAAACGCAGACGAAAAGACAACAAACTATTAGAAGACACTCCCAAAACTTTCACAGCAAACTCATTTTTCTTTAGTAGGATATACATCAAATAAATAAGGGTTCAGAAACAAGATGAGAGGGTAAGACATATCACATTAAACTTTTTCACTTAAGAGTTTAGCATCTCAAAACGTTTGTAAACAACATCAACATCCAGTTAAATGTAATGGGGAATTCGGTCGAATGTGGAGGTTACATTTCTGTTGATCTGTGTTCGTTCGTTTGTTTGTTTTTGGGCTATATGCCCATTTTTTTTTTTTTTTTTGATGAGGACTACAATCTAGTGTTTTGCCTCCGTTACATATGATTTTTATTACATATATCTTGTACAGACAATGTATGAAAGAGTTACATCACTAAGGAAGGAAAGTACATCCGGAGCTAGGGTGGGAGTCGAACCCACCGTCTCAGAGTTACCGGCAACACGCCTTAGACCGCTCGGCCACTGAGACCCCTGTTGATCTGTGTGTGATCTGCAGACGTACACTGCTTACTAACTCGTTGCTGCTTCCAGTAATAAACTAAACTTTTCAATTGCTTGCCATTGTACTATAATAGTAAGAACAGCAATAACTTCCCATTCCTCAGCAACAAAGCTCGTTGTCTGAGTTTTGTAGAAGTACGCAAAATATTTCATAGAATAAAATATGCTCTTAATCTGCAAAGGACAGCTTCTTTCCCCTTCCCGAATTGAGTTGACTACGGAACCAAAATTACACGGTAAAACAAGGGCCTAGAGGCCACATGGGCCTAGAGGTAGAGTACTCTCCTCGTAAGCAAGTGGTCGCGGGTTCGAATCCCGCCCTGCCCATGGATGTTATTTCATCCTCTCTGTGCCGAAAATCTGTCCTGTGTTTGTCAGGAGGCAAAGCGCATAGTACGCAGTCCTCATGCATGTCGAAGTTGATGGCTTCTGTAAAAAAAAAAAAACACACAAGGGCCTCCCTGGCTCTGTGGTAGAAGCTGCGTCTTCTATATCAGAGACCGTGGGTTCGATTCCCACCTTGTCTTGGGCCTTATTTTATTCATATGTATTGTAAAATCTTTCCTATATTTCTTCGGAGGTAAGCGCCTGGCACGCTGTTCTCGATATGTGTGAAACTGATTAGCATCCAAAAAAAAAAAAAAAAAAACATGATAAAACGCTTATCAGAATGAAAGATGCGTTTGAACGAAAGGAGCGATTGTAGTTGTGAGCAACGCCATTTTATTAAAACATAAAATATTGCACAAGACATCCTACGAAGACTCCGAATACGTTAAACCCTCCTTTCTTTGCATCAATTTTGAACATGGATTTTATATCCATAAATTAAAATTTAATTTTGAAAATTTCCAGAAACAATATTTAATTGAGTTTTTTTGGCACCCTAATAAACGTATCAAACGAAATACAGAATTGCGCAATAAATGGAAGTAGAGCCCATGCACTGCATTGAATTCATGAAGTAAAACGAGAATATAACATCTTTGAAGTCTTTGTAACCTTTTTTGTGAAAAAGTGATACGTCTGTTACCACAAACCTCCCTTATATTCAAACATGCCGCTCATTTTCTTGATGAAGAATACTTGCTGGCGCATCACCTTCTTTACCTATACGGTAATATAATTTTATTTATTGATACATTATTACAAATATAGTATGAAACGATTTACAGTACAAAGGAGGGCATCACTTGGGTTGAAGTGGGCTTGGGTTGAAGTGGAGCATACAACCTTAAGTGCGCCAAGCCATTTCTCAGACCACTCGGTCACCAAAGCCCAAAAAGAATGCATGTTTTGCCATTATCGCTTGCGCAAAAAACGGAAAGCCAAGTTTTTCTCCCTTTATTATTATAGCTCATTGCTGCTTTAATACTGGGGTCGTGAGTAGCCTACTGGATCGGGTGCTGGCTTCGGAATCGGATAATTGCTGGTTCATAGCCCGACGCCGCGTTTACACACCCAGAACATGCGGAGTAAAATTTGCAGGTCTAAAAATTCTAGATTTGGTCACAAGCAGTTACCTTGGGTGCACGTGACCAAAGATTACCACTCTTTCACTGTTATACCAAATTTATGAATGTTTATACAACTTGGTGCTACTGTAAATGTCTCACTCACTTGCCGCAACTTGCCACGGCAAACAGAAAAACTTTAAAATGGATAGATGTCATGTAAGATGCTAAGTGTAAGTAATACTTCATCCCGCTTGCAGTTTTAATTGTTTGAATCCTGTACCAAATCGTAGCATCCACATTCATACTAATGTACTTATTGACTGTTACTGGCATCAATTTTTATTATTTTAGAAGGGAATCAGTTTCGACATACTTGAGATCTGCGTACTATGCGCTTTGACAGACACAAATTAGAGATAGGACAA
>JAXGGA010002763.1:0-115075 GCA_038373865.1 Uloborus plumipes | reverse complement strand
TGGAAGGATGCCACTGTTTTGATCGCAGGAAAAATGTTTTGATGCTGGCACAACATATAAATTGCTACAAGATTTCGGTCTTGAAGATTCTTTAAAATTACTCGGTTCGGTGGAACTGAGGAAAATGTTGCTCTGCTCAATTCACTTCATATCAATCCTTTTCTGGAAGGATGCCACTGTTTTGATCGCAGGAAAAATGTTTTGCTATGCTGGCACAACATATAAATTGCTACAAGGAGATTTTGGTCTTGAAGATTCTTTAAAATTGCTCGGTTCGTGGATCTGAGGAAAATGTTACTCTGCTCAATTCTCTAAATATAAACTCATCTTAAAGTAACTACCGCAACTTTGCAACCGTGGTCCATTTTTGTTTATGGCTTTGATTCTTCCATGCATGCTATATTAACATTCCTGTTTCTAATAGAATGCCACTGTCGTTTTCTAACAGGTTAGATGTTTTGCTATGTTTATAGAGCATGTCAGTTTCTTTTTCTTTCTGTTTTTATTATTTAAATTCAATAAAAGGTCGTGATTGCGGTTAATGTCTCTTCACTTAAAAAAAAAAAAATCAATTTGATTTTTTTTTTTTTTTTTTGGTAAAAATATCGGTTTCGTTTTGCTCTTTCAAACAAAGACAAAACATCTTGTGTGAACAGTTTTTATTTACATATATATTTTCTAGAGGTGTTCCGATTCACCCCGCTAATAGAGCTCAATCACAACACGTGTTAAAATTCTAATTTTCTTTCAATTTAGCCCGTAAAAGGTTAAAAAAAAACAATTAATATTGATGAGGATGAAGCAGAACAGATAGTTGCCGTTAAATTATTTTCTATATTGGCTAACGTATGATTTGTTAAAAATCGAAATTTTTTGAACTTATGAAAGATTAAAATTAATTGTAAGAAAATGCATTTGACTTGGAAAACAAAGACTTAATATAAATTCAAGTCACTCATGTCGTCCACAAAAAATATTGCTCTTGAGCAGTTGCGGCAAGACGAAAGTTATTTTATAATTTTTTCTGGGGGAGCGTTTCTTCCACCTTTATTTCTTTAAATGTTCGGTCTTCTGTGATCCCCCTGCAAAATCTTAGCACGTATTCGTCGTTGTCTGTGTGCATTTTAAGTGTGTATTTTAAGTGTACAATGAAGTCTCCTGGAGCAAACTTTTTTTCAAATCTGAAACTTTCTGGCATTCTAAGATCAGTTCCTTATCAGAAGGAATAAACAGTTATAAAACCTTGACTCTGTCTTGGCTAGACGAATAGAGGTTGGAATCTTTTTATTTTTCAGCACTTTCCTTCGTTTCTCTTTTTATCCTTTTAATAAGTTTGAATCGGAACAGTAGAGCGAAGTGTTTTAATTCACACCGCAAATGTTTATCCTATGACATCACAAAGAATTCTTCACTTTTATGGCACAATTTTAAAAAGTTGTCAATTCTAAAGTGGTACTATGTTGCTCAGATATCGCACATCCAGAATGAAAGGGGCACATCTTAAAATAGCTGCTTTGAGAAAAATCGATTTTAAAATTTAAACTTTTTCAAATCCTTGCCCTAGCTCTAATAAAGTATTACAACTAACCAAACTTTCATTGCTTGGTTGATTAAAGGTTCTGCTAGGTGACTATGGTGTGCGTTTCCCGGATAATTTTAAATAAGTCAGTAATTAATGAGAAGTGCCCCTTTCATTCTCCATTCTCGTGGAGAATGAAAGGGGCACATCTCAAAATAGCTACTCTTATGGGCATCGGCATATACACCCTTTACTTTTTTTGAAGTTCTTGTCGTGACTTATCCTACATATCGCTGTTTCATTTCAGAACGATATTAAATCAAATTTTAATTCCTAACGATTTGACGCTAGGTTAAATCATACTATTTTTCTTGCTCTAAAAAAAGGAACCCTTCATAAATTACTTGTGTACAAACAATTTATACTTAATAACAAACAATTAAAACGAGTGTCTTTTAAAACAAATCAAAATTACGGTTTTCTTAATTGGTTTTAAAAAGTACTAACCATAATTTGCACCAATGACGCTCGGCGAACTCTGATTTCCATAGATGTGCCCCTTTCAAACTCAATTCTCCCTTCACAATTGGCAGAATCGATAGAATGATAAGGGCATAAGTTGCTTTTTAGCTGCGACTGTTAACTGTAGAAAAAAATGGGTCAGTTTCTCATGTAAGGTGCACTTATGCTTTTTAAATATGTTTCCGAAAGATGAGATGTGCCCCTTTCATTCTGGATGTGCGATATATGCATAATTAAAAAATACTACTCTACTTCAAATACAAAGAGCATTTGCATATAAACTTTTGCAGATGATGAAAATTATTTTTTTTAGCATTCCGCATGCAGCCTTGCTCATAAGCCAGTAGTGTTGAGAGAATGACAAAAGTCAATTTTTCTTACACCTCATATAATCTTTCGAAAAAAAAAAAAGAAAAACTGACCGTATATTTAGGGAGAATTTCCTTGTATGATCCAGAAGTTTTCTTTTTATTCACCCCGCTGTTCTGATACACCCTGTTTTACGATATTTTATTATAGCTGTGGTCTTTTAACACTTTTGTTTCGGGAAGAAAATGCTACTACTTGTCTTGCAACAGGACAAATGCTTTTCTGTGCTGGTACAATGTAAGGTGGGTGCACCAAATAACTCGACCGCCAATTACGCTAATTGATCTCAATTAACGCAATTAAGTTCACCTCCTTTCTTTTTTTGGTGTAGTAAAACGAAAATTCCTCAGATCGTGCACTGTTAAAATTCGGGAAGCTTTTACGGTAAATGTTACTGTAAAACGTAGCCATTACCGTACAGAAAACTTTTACAGTGAATTATACCGATAAGAAAATTGCGATTGCGGCGCCAATTGATCACCACGTGACTAACTGTGAGATGCAGATGAAACCCTATATTTCCGCTCTCCTGATGTCTGGTACTGTGGATAGTAAAGCAGTGTGAAAAAAATTGGTTCCTGGGTTAGATCCCTGTCGTTCTTATCTCGAGCTTTTTAATTCTCGTTTTCTCTTCCGTAAAATTTTACACAAAAAAAAAAAAAAATAATAATAATTTTACGGTAAAAGTTACTGGCAACATGGATGCCAGTAACTTTTACCGTAAAATTTCAGGAAACTTTTTAACAGTATGGTTAAGGTTGGACTTTTTCATTTATTTGCGGATAAGACAACGCAAGAAAGATTTACAGCACACACGGAGGAAATAACGCCCGGACTCAGATATGGGAATCGAACCCACGACTCCCTACATATGAAGCGATGTTTCTATCCCTACCACAAAAGTCTCGAATCAGCTACTGCTAAGGACTCAAAGCTTCCTGGTTGTTGATGAAATATGCAGTAGCTTAGACGAATCGACTTTGTCTCTTGAAAAAGCAATAGAAAGAAGAATAGAGTGAAGCTTTCAATCAGCATTTTTCGAATGAACAGCAGATAAAAACCAAGATGGATTATAGATTGAAAACACATTCATTGTCAATATACGACTTGCAAGTGGCAGTACGAGAAAATGAAACTTTTATCGAAACGACTTTTGATTATTAAAAGAAATTTTGTGCCACTTTTTGATGACAATATGTAAGTTTTGAAATCATTTTCGTTTTTGTTTCAAGTAAGCCAGCTGTAAAATGATGCATTCGAAGTAATAACATTGAAGATAAACCAAGGGTTTTGCGAAAAAACTTAACATCAAAAAGTATTCCACTTCTCACAGATATTAAGCAATGCTGACTTAGGCGATGCATACAAAAAGTGTATATGACCAAAGGCGGATACAAGGGAGGGGCGATGGGGGACGATCGCCCCTCCCTTGAGGGACTCTCCTCCAGCAATTTTTAGATTTTGAAGTTCGAAAAAGGCAATTTTAGTTTATCTTTGGTGATATTATGGGAAAGGGTGTGGGGATTCGTGGTACTGATCTGAGAATTTTTCGAAATGGAAGACCAAAACATTTGTAATCAACATGTGTTAACAAGGATGCATGGCGAAAAAAATGGGTAAGCAAGAAAAAAAAAATCAATCGCCCCTACCTTGGAACATTTCTGGATCCGCCCTTGTATATGACAACTCAATGTATTTTAATCGTGCAGAACTGGACATTAAAAAGTGTCTATTTTATCAAAGCTGAGAAATGCTACATTGGGCAATGTATATCTATTCACGGATATAAACAAGAAACTATCTGGGTAGAGAAAGATATATATATATTGTCTAGTGTCAGAATCATCTCAATGTATTTTAATTGTGATGAATCTAAAGAGCCTTCGGGACAAAAACCTGCGATCCGAAAAACATCCCGAACCGAAACAAAACCGTCCTTCAAAACGCACTGCCACCCAAATGCAAGGGTTCCCTCCCCCTGTCATTGCACATTTGCGGTCTGCAACATCTGCAGCTTTTAAAGAGGGGAGGGGCAGGGCCACTTTAAGAGCAGGGCCACGTGTTCGCAAGTACCCGGGTCACGGGATCAAACAGTTTTATTTTGTCATTTTGATTATAGGTCTCACCATCGGGAAACACAACATTTAAAATTGTACGAATGCCTCTGTTGGGCCAAAACCCGTGGTTTTGTGTTCCTATAACGAATTGGGGCGAACATTTTTCAACGTCATCAGTTCTCGGCAATCACAGGGCGAGAAGGGAAGACCTTCTACCCAAGAGCTGGTCAGTTAATTTCATTCTGCTTCATTATTGTTATTTTCTTTCCGCGCATTTAAGTCGGAGCTTTAGGGTAAATTGCCCGTTCTGTGAGTGTTGCTAACAACAGTGGCAAATTCGGGGATGTTTGTAACCAGTTCTCGGGATGGTGGGAACAGATTTAGAAGTTTAAATTGGCGCGCGTGATAGATTGAATTGTAATGGCAGAGTCCGCATTCACTTGGCGCCGAGTGATAATTTTCTTCCGAGGATTCGTACCGATCGGCATTGTCTGCATGGTTGCCAGTTTCAAGGTTGCCATATTTTGAACTTTATTCTTTCTGTAAAGACTTTATTTTCACATAGGTAGCAAAAACCGGAATAACAGTGGAATTGTTGCAACTCTTATTTCACTTTTCTTGTGTATTTCTACCGCAAAATGCCTAAAATAGAAATTAAAAAAAAAGTTTTCCGATAACTACAGAGGGTAGGCAGTATTTTTTGCGCAAATTCTGTTTGTACCGTAAAAAATCAGACACTATTTGCATATCCGCCAAATCAGCAACGTTGTATTTTATTTAAAAACTACCAGAAATATAAAAAATTGCTCTATATCTGAATCCAATGCGTATTTTAAAATGCTATATAGTTCTTTATCCGTCACTTATAAATATCACAATAATTATTTTCAACAGCTAGTCAATCCAATATTGATTGGTAGCACATGTACACCTGCCTCAAATTATCACAAGAAGCTACTTTCGATTTCAAATCACTCCTATTAATAGAAATCAAAGGCAGCAGAAACTTTCTAGTTTGTCATTATTATGAACTTTTTTGGGGGGAAATTTGTCGATAAGAGAATAGCCGTATAATACTGGATGTATTTCATGATCCATCAAAGTAATGAATGGGCTTATGAGTTGTGTGGTAAAAATACTTTCACAGCTAATAGCTGTTTAAAATGAAACTTTAATTTGAAGCAGATTGCACGTTTTAGTATAATTTGATTGAGTTTAATTTTTGTAAAGTTGTTGAATAGTTTTCTGTTTAAGTTAAAATTTTAATATAAGAACTTTAATAAAAGTCTTGTAATTGTTGAACTTCAGATAGCATTTTAAAAAGTTTTACGTATTTTAAGTACTGCTATTGTACATCTCAAGAGATGATCACATTTTTGAGATCACATTTTTCACAGCGTTGTCCTCTTAATCATTAATTTATTTTTTTTTTCATACTCATTTTATCTTTCTTCAAGACCAAGTATAAGACCCTGTGTGCTCCCCCTATGAAGCATTTGATACAGTTCTTTAGAAGAAAAAACCCTAACACTATTTTTCCAATTTTTCTGTCCCTCAAAATATTATGAATATGTAAATCTCTCGATGTGTTCTCCATAGAATAAATAATGACATAATGTCTTGCAACAGACATTTTACTTACGAAAACTAGTCGAATAATTCAAACATAAAAAAATCGGCATATTATCTGTTTCATAGATTATAAAAGTTGCTTATCAATAAGCTTCTTACTATTCACGATTTTTTTGAGGCACATATATTTTGCAAACGTTATAGGTAATAAAGTTTTTAGTAAATTATTGTATTTCTTTTACTTCCAGGTGCAAGCAACACAGGAACTAATCCAAAATTTTGGCGAGAACACTTGGCGACCTGCTGCGAGGCCTAAAGGAACAGTATCTCCCCAACAATGATCATCGTGACGCCGATCCAATGACAATGATGTTTTTCTTCCAATAAGGCAGACTGATTGGTCAATTCTGTGGTCTTGTGGCCGGATAATGTGCCATCAATGACACACTTCCAAATTGCAAATTGGAGAGGAATTACCGAGCGGGGCCGTTTCATCGCGCGTTATTACCATACTCCGGAATAAGTTCGTGCGGACCTTTTGTCTGTTTTAGAATGATAACAAACGTGTGTGGCTTGTCTTTGTGGTTGTTAATCTTGCCGGAAAAGCGGTGATTATGCTGTTGATGCTTTCACTTAATGGATGTTGGAGGGAAATCATAAATCCTCACTGAAATGAAGCTGTTTCTCCGGTCCTTCACTTTTTAAAAAATGTTTTATTTTTAAGCAATGATTTTTTTAAATAGGAATTTATATTTTTTGACCTATATTTTTTTCTACAGAGCAGCAACAGCTGTAGAAAAATGCTGCATTACTATACTAGATATGCATCTTCCTTTTTGGTTCCAAGCAGATGTTCCAAATATACTCTTTTTTGAAACTAATATATAATACAAATCCTGCAGCACACCACCAGCTTATTTATTCCATCTATGGACTGCAGTTTCATGTTTATTATGCACTCATCAGCAAGGAATAGGAATTAAACTAGCTGGAGGCAATAATCCTCTTATAGAACAAAGAGAGCCGACAAAAAGTGGTAGCTAATGTGAACTGCTTTATAAATAATAATTTTATAATTTCAAACCTTCATTTATAGCAATATGCCGACTTGGTGGCGTGGTGGTAGAGCGTCGGCATTTCTCGCCGATAACCCAGGTTCGATCCTGGAGTTAGCCAGTCGGCGGATTTTCGAGATGCGGAAAATCCTCGGCGTCTATGTCGTATGATTATGCGGCATGTAAAAGATCCCTTGGGGTATTCGTTTGGCTTTGAATATCCTTAGGCAAAGTTAAATCCTAGTGCTCTTTCGCATCAAAAAGAGCCCATGTGCCTCCATCTGGCGGCAACTGGGCGTCAAAATTCTCGTGGTAATGGCATTCCACCGATTTTGGTGCTACATGAAAGAATGAATGCTTATTTGGGGGATCGCACTAGGTCTGCAAAAGGTTGTGCCTCTACTGCAGCCCCATTTGAAAGAAAAAAATATATAACAAGCTTTTTTATCACCAGAATTATATCGCTAAGTATCGTCTGATATCCTTAGTCCTCACATAATTCATCTCTTAAACTCAAGTGACTATTTCGAGCTTCTTGGCAGGTGCTGGTGACAATTAGATCGTACTACTTTTTATTATTCTATTGTGAGCAATTGAAAATTTTTTAATAGAGAAAATTTCGATTTAAAAAATAAATAAAGAAAGAAATATTGTTAAGCAAAATAAAAATATTTTATTTGATGTGCGCACCAAAAAGTGATGTTAAATTATTTTCCATTTGTCCAAAAATGCAGGTCATTTCATTGTTAAAAGAAACTTATGGTTTTCTTTTCCTTTTCTTTTGCTAGTTTTGCCTTTTTATAGACGCAACTGTAAAACGAGATCATATGTTGTTAAAAACGGTAATACTACTTCAAGAAAAAGGAAAACAACAAAACTTGTTGCGCAAGCTTTCTTTTTTGGTTTCGGCTGAAAATTTAGCAAGAAAAAAGTTTCAATTCCATTTCACTATGTTGGAATCAAATATTCGTCTCTCACTTCAAATGTATCATAAAACTTATTTCTGCAGATACTGCTCTTTACCCTCCCACAGCAGTATCCTGATCTCATTCCTTTAACATTTATCAACTATTTAATTTTGAAACAAACAGAACAAAATTCATTCTATGCCTTAAAGGTAGTAATTCTTATCGCCGGAAATATCTTTGTCAAATTTTAGCACCACAATAAATCCAATATGGCATTATTCGTGTATAAAACATTATCCAACTTTTTTTATGGCATACCTCTCACATTAAATCGGAAAATCCTGCGAAAAGACTACAATTGTATCCTCTCAAGTTATTTGCCGTATTACAATGTCAGCAATTTTCTATGTTCTTTTAATTTTGAGCAACCAAATAAAGTTCGTTTGAGTAGAAGTTATTCGTATCGCCGGTAGGAAATGTCGTCGTCAAATTTTAACATCACAATGAATCCAAGTAGGGCATTACTCGTGTATAAAGCATTGTCCAACTTTTTTATGACATGCCTTTCACATTAAATCGAAAAATCCCGCAAAAAGACTACAATTTGTATCCTCTTAAGTTATTTGCCGTAAAGTCACCGAAAAGTCACCCCCCCCTTCCCTCCTTTTCTTCAGCGATGCTAAATCAAAGCAAAAAAAAAAAAAAAACGCGAGCACATCAACTTAAACGAAGCGGTGGTTGTAATCCGTAAGCCATTTAAAAGCATTAACGCGATCATAAAGTTGCAGATAATCTTCCCCAATGTACGAAAAGCTGGAGTTATTTGTTATTGAGAGCCTTTAAATAACGACTTTACTTCTTGTGTGGCCTTCACCTATAGGACACTTCAGTTTCGGGGCTGAGCAATGAGCATTGCTTGGTGGTGATGTGTTCTGGAATCTGGTATTATTGCTTGACTTGATTTCAAGTATCTTTTTATCAGCTCTGACGCAGTAAACTAGGTAATTGAAAGTCATTTAGGGTAAGGGGTTGCATACAAATCATGTCACGCATTAAGGAGGAGGAGGGCGTTCATGAATTGTGAGTTTGTGACAAGGGGAGTAAAGGGACAAGGGACAAGGGGAGGGTAACAAAAAGTGTGACATCACGCATTTTTCATGAGACTATGTTTATGGAAAAAAGTGCGTGATATGTGACAAAGGGAGGGGTTGAGGGGAAGTGTCACACTTTGTGACAAAGAGGGAAAAAAGGGTCAAACAAGTTTTAAAAAGTGTGGCATCATCTATAGGCAGCCCTTAATTCTAAGCCACATGGGTTGACTTTGAAGCACTTTATTTCATGTTGCAAATACTATAACTCAAGTAAATAAGTGCAATTCAGATTTTTTCCCGTCTGCTTTACGGAAAGCTTGATAAATGTTTTCTCTTCAATATTTCTGGAGAAATTGAAGACAATTTAAATGTTATTAAACCGCTGTTTCTAAATTGTATTCAATCAGAGGTATTTATGTCTTCTTTCAATCAAAAGTTTTCAACAAAAATGAAACATTCAATTTGTCAATTTTGAAGTTGCCTAAGTTGTAGCCAGAATTTACCTTGATAAAGACAACAATAGTTACATATTCAACTAAACCCTCACATAAGGATCGAAAGCAGTGTTAAAACCAAAGGTTCTGAGGCGATTGACCCCCAGACTCCCTTTGCCCTGTAGTATGGAAATACATTCCATATTATCCTTCTCTCATCCACATCCAGATTCTGTCATAAAATCCCCTCTAGGAGAAAACTGACTTTTATGATCATAAACGAGACCTGGGAAAATTCCGACTTGTTATGATGAAAAAAAAGCATTTCCTAGAAAAAATTCTGACGTGCTGGGACCGAAAAATACCCCTAGAGAAAATTCTGATCAGTTATGACCAAAAAGCACTCCCAGAAGAAAATCTGACTAACTTAGGACTGAAAAACATTCCGAGTAGAACATTCTGCCTTGTTGTTACCAAAAAGCAGTCCCAGGAGAAAATTGTGACAAAATCTTAATGCCTATTTTTAGAAGAACATACATATTTTGTGATAACACGAATAAGTATTCTGACGAAGAAAATGGAAATTCTAAGTAAACATATAAACATTTCATCCGACAACTGCCATAGCCCCTGTCCTGACTCATGATTTTAGAACGACGACCACCGTAGGGTGTGCTGCTGCATAAAGCAACCACTGGAAAACAGAAAAAAAGCAGAAATAAATAAATTAAATGCAGGAAAAGTCACCGTAACGGCGGCAACTACAGAAATTGCACTAATGACCCTCCCTGCTGCAAAAATGCTGTTGATACCGAAATATACGAGCCCACACATCGGGGTGTTCAAGCCATTATTCGAGAAGCTGCCGAATTCACAAACGGCTTCTTGTGTCCGAGGTGATGTACGAGCTGTTCGGGGATTGTTCCTCTGAGCTACCTCAAGGATGGTTTCTGGAAGCTATTTCGCTTATTATTTACGTCATCCGTTACGTCATTATGGAAGAAGAACGACCTCTGGGGGGAAATTTTTATGGGGTTTTTATTGTGTTTTGGCAAATCTGCCCCCTTAAGATTTGTATTTATGCTCGAGTTGTGTCTTACGAAGCTTTTTGCCTATTATAGCTGATTCTGATTTAGGAAACTGAAAAATGCTCCAACTGAACTTTTTTTCTCCAGTAAAAATTATGAGACAGAACATCTTCACGTTCTTTCATGATTTATGACAGCTGACGACATCCGCTATTTTTGAAAGATACAAAATAAGAGAATTTCACTTGTCACATCTATATTTTATACAGGAATAAAATAACAGTTATGAGATATTGGTGAAATGTGTTTTTTTTTTTGAAGCATCGACTACATTTCCAGTACACAGCCTCTGTAAAACAGTTTTCCCTGCTGCGTTCTCACTACCGCAGTATTGCGCACTTCAAAGCTATTTCCACTCACGCCAACAATTACTGCTCCTAACCGAAATTTTTGCACCTTTTACCTAATTAAAAAGCTTAGTCAATTTTGAAGGATTTAAATTTAAACTGTAATTCGCAACAAAATATTTATGTTTTTTTTTTTTTAACTAGAGCATTCAGTTCAGTTGTTTTCCTACCGAATGGAATTACAGCCTACTCTTTCCCATTAAGAAATCTAATCATAAAAAAAAGATGAAAAAAAAAAATGTGAACTAATAAAGTATAAGAACGATATTTGAACTGCTCTTCAAAGGTAAAAATATTGCTACAAACTATGATTAAATAAAAAATGAGCTACAGTATGTAAGAAATTTTGAGAAATCAGATAGTTTAAATTATGGTTTGGAGCTGGGAAATTGTCTATTGATGAAGCATTTGATGATTTTTACAAGTATTATTTCTACAGACATGAAACTGTTCTGCATACTTTATAACTTTCCTAAAAAGAAGTCCTTCACCACGAAACGTTTAAGCTAACATTAAAAAAACCAGAAACGCTCTAGGCGAAAAAATGGGCAACTTATGTGCTTGATTTCTACCATGAACACATCTGGCCAAAAACAGGAAAGTTTCACGCTAAAATCTTCCTAAAATTAATATGGAATATTTTTGAAGAGTTCAGAAACCTTCGGAATAAAAACACAATTACGTTTCTTGTATTAACTATAGGAACCTTCGAAGAAAATTTGGATATGTTAACAATAATAACTTGGCACATTGGGTATGCTGTCAGGAAATAATCTGTGACGGTTTAGAATTTTCTAACAGTTAATTCTCGAAAGCGAACGTTTAATGCAACCTTTGGTAGAAAAGCGTTTAATGCAGTCCTTGAGTTTGAAAACGTTTAATGGATTGGGAAACGTTTAATTCCATCCTTGATAACGTAATGTTTCATCCTTTGAGGCATTGAATGTAAAAAAACTGAGATGAGAGAGACTGAGGTCCGTAAGTGGCTTTTGTTGAAGCCACTGCTTTTAGTCTACTAAAAAAAAGCTCTCAACTATGTGAACTCAAACGAAACCACTAGGCCGCAAGTCTAATCCTTGATTGCGCAACGTTTATACCAAACTTTGATTGCTCAACGTTACATCCCATCCTTGATAGCAAAATTTTTAACCCTTTGAGGTACAGAATATAACTTTACTGAACTGAGACCGACTGAAAGCAGGAGAATCCCGTTGAAACCACTGCTTCAGCCGACTGAAAAAAAAGGAAAAGAAAAATAATGCTGAACTAGATGGACTGAAACGAAACCACTAGGCCTTCAGACTCAAATCTTGATTGCGCAACGTAACATCCCATCCTTGATAGCGACATTTTTAACCCTTTGAGGCACAGAATATAAATTTATTGAGCTGAGACAGACTGAAAGCAGGAGAATCCCGTTGAAACCACTGCTTCAGCCGACTGAAAAAAAGGAAAAGAAAAATAATGCTGAACTAGATGGACCGAAACGAAACCACTAGGCCTTCAGACTCAAATCTTGATTGCGCAACGTAACATCCCATCCTTGATAGCGACATTTTTAACCCTTTGAGGCACAGAATATAAATTTATTGAGCTGAGACAGACTGAAAGCAGGAGAATCCCGTTGAAACCACTGCTTCAGCCGACTGAAAAAAAGGAAAAGAAAAATAATGCTGAACTAGATGGACCGAAACGAAACCACTAGGCCTTCAGACTCAAATCTTGATTGCGCAACGTAACATCCCATCCTTGATAGCGACATTTTTAACCCTTTGAGGCACAGAATATAAATTTATTGAGCTGAGACAGACTGAAAGCAGGAGAATCCCGTTGAAACCACTGCTTCAGCCGACTGAAAAAAAGGAAAAGAAAAATAATGCTGAACTAGATGGACCGAAACGAAACCAGCCTTCAGACTCAAATCTTGATTGCGCAACGTAACATCCCATCCTTGATAGCGAAATTTTTAACCCTTTGAGGTACAGAATATAAATTTATTGAACTGAGACAGACTGAAAGCAGGGAGAATCCCGTTGAAACCACTGCTTCAACCGACTGAAAAAAAGGAAAAGAAAAATAATGCTGAACTAGATGGACTGAAACGAAACCACTAGGCCTTCAGACTCAAATCTTGATTGCGCAACGTAACATCCAATCCTTGATAGCGAAATGTTCAACCCTTTTAGGTAGAGAAAACAAATTTATTGAACTGAGACAGGTTGAGAGCATAGGGATTCCGTTGAAACCACTGCTTTCGGCCGGCTGAAAGGAAAGCTCTCCACTAGGTGGACTTGAATGAAACTAGAGCTTTCATCCAATTCTTGATAGCGCAATGTTATATCCCATCATTGATAGCAAAATGTTTAACCCTGTGAGGTAGAGAAAATAAATTGACTGAGCTGAGACAGGTTGAGAGCATGCGGATTCCATTGAAGTCATTGCATTCAGTCGACTGAAAAAAAAAAAAAGTTTTCAACTAGGTGGACTCAGACAATAAGTGGGTTTTAAACCCAATCTTTGATTGCGCCAAGCTCAATCCAAACCTTGATTGTGTAACGTTTAATCACATCCTTGATCCCACAACGTTAAATCCAAGGAACGTTTTGTCTCAAAAACATTCAATTTAAACTATCTTTTCTTGTTTCGATTAAATTATGCATTTAATGTTCTTAAGGTGTGCTTTGTGTAACTACAAGAAAGATCATGTTCTATTTTTGCATGTGGTACCGTAAAATGGGGTGTATAGGAACAGCGGGGTCAATCGGAACAAAACTTCCCGGCCGTACAAAGAAATTCTTCATAAATATACTATTGGGTATTTTTCGCCATTAATTTTTTTTTAGAAAGGCAAGATCATAGGAAGTAGGAAAAAATTACTTTTGTCAATCTGTAAATGCTACTGGTTTCTAAGGAGGGCTGCACGTGGAATGCTAGAAAACATCACATTTTCATAGACTGCAAAACTTCATATGCAAGAACAAACCTTCTTATATTTTAAACCTAAGAGTTGTAAGTTTCAATTATACATGTATCTGAACAACAGAATACCACATTAGAATTTACTTTTTTTATAAATTGTGTCATAAAAATGAAGAATTCTGAAAAATGCCATAGGAAAAAAAATTGCGGGGTGAATCGGAACACTTTGTTCTGTTGTTCCAATTCAAACTTATTTGAAGGAAACTGTTTGAAAATCAAGATTCTAACCCCAATTCTTCTAATCAAGACAAGGACAAGGATTTATTACTGTTTATCCCTTCTCGTGAGCAACTAGATCTTAGAATAACAAAAAGTTGCAGATTTCAAAAGATTTTTTCTCCAGGAGACTTCTTTTTACTTAAAATACGCGGAGGAAAGTCATATAGACTTTATATAGCAAAAGGCCAGTACACAGACAGTTCATGAATAAGCGTTAAAATCTTTCAGGACAATCCCCGAAACCCAGAGATTTCAAGAAACTAAAGAAAAGGCAGAGTTTATCCCAGAAGATGCTATGAAAAAACTTAAGCCAAGTCACAATTGCTAGTTTTAAGGACAAGTACATATTTGTGCACGACATGAGTGACTTTCATTCATGTTAAATTGTAATTCAATTCAAAAGCATTTCTTAAAATTACTTTTTATTTTTCATAAGTTCAAAATTATTTTGATTTTTGACAAATTATAAACGTTTACTGGTATTGAAATTATACTTTTATTTGACAGTAATTATCTGTTCTTTATCTCCCCATCAACATTACTCATGTTTGTGAGACCTATTACAGGTTAAATGGAAAAAAATAAAAAATTTAACATGTGTTCCGATTGACCCCTATCAGCGGGGTGATTCGGAATACCCATAATTTCCTATATATTTTAATAATAACTGCTCAAAATGTTTTGTCTTTGCTTGGAATATCAAAAGTAAAACAAGACCGAAGTTTTTACCCAGAAAATCAAACTTGAAAAAAATCTTTTAACTGCTTTTTTTGCAATCAAAGCTGAAAAGTGTTCCGATTCACCCCATTTTACGGTACCAATTATATGTGAGCTGTAATTAAAAAAAATAAATAAATAAATAAATGAAAAGAAGAAAAAAATTTTGTACTATTGATTAATCGAACCACGTCATATCTATATCAAATGGTAATGTCCGCTGTGGTTAAAAGGGAACAAGAAGGATCGTAGCCCGGGGTTGACACGGATTAACCCCCGACCTTCTCGACGCCTAGGGGGAGGGGGGTCGGGAGTCAGCGTTCCATGGAAAGGGGGAGGGGTCGAGGTGTACCAAATATCTGGGCCTGCCATTCCGTAATTGTAGGTCTGAGCTAAAGGGGACGGGATGCTACGATAGATTTTGCTTCCACAAGTATTCAGCGGAATTTTGGTAGTGCTTTCGAAGATTTTTTTTTCTTTTCTGTTACCTCTGGCGTACACGTTGTTTTTTTTTTCCTTCCATATTTTCCCTGCCACCGTAATGCTCTCTCCGTTTGAAGTCTTGTCCATACTCCCCACTTTTTTTTTGTTCTTTTTTTTTTCGGCTCCCTCCCCCTTTTTTCTTCTTGAGTTCCGCATTCGATATGTGTTTCCCTGCTTTGAAGTTGGCGCCTTCGCGTGTTTTATGCGTTTGGAGTGGTATTAATCTCCCCGCTACATGTTTTTCCCCCGTTCTTGCTTTCATATTTACAAATAATTGAATGAATAACGAAAAACCAACCAAATGTTAAGTGTAAAAGGGTTGAAAGCATTAAGGTATAGGGGGCCTGAAAAGTGTCCATGTTCCTAATATTGTCCATCCTATTTTCTCAATGACTCGTGGTGCGACATTGACAATGAACGATGCAAAGTCTAGCGGGGGGGGGGGGGCATTGTCAAATGGTTCGAGCACTGTACAGTGCTGTATACAGAGAAAATAGAGGAATAAACAAAAAAAGTTATTTTAGCAATGCGTATAGCACTCAACACTTAAGAATAAGTGGTGTTTTCCCTTTTGTTTGCTTGTTACAGGTTTATTGTCGATTAATGATTCGTTAGCCAGCGCCGGATCTTATATTTTTTCAAGCCGAGGCCAAAAAAAAAAAACACCTTTCGCACTTATTCATCATCATTCAAGATTATTAACGTTTTTTTTTTTTTTTTTTTTTTTTTTTTTTTTTTTTTTTTTTTTTTTTTTTTTTTTTTTTTTTAAGTAAAGTCACCAAATATTGTGATATTACCACCTTTCAGAAATTGCAGCCCAGAGCAATAGCTCCTACTTGCACTCCCTTAGATCCGTCACTATCTAGAGCATAAGTAAAAAGAAAGGGAAAACTTAAGAAAATGAATCCCATCCCTTACCTTACCTCATCAAAAATGACTTAAAATCTAATTTTATTATTTATATTTCGAAAAATTTCTAAGGGAGGGAACTCAACATAGCATCATAGAAATCTTCTAAAATCGATGTTTTTGAAATTCAATTGGAAAAGTATTTGGAGGAAAAGTTTCAGGCGTCATCTTTTCCCTAAGGTCCTAAAATATTTCCTACAATTGCGCTTTTAGGACTTCAAAATTTTCAAAGGGAGTTTCCGAACCCCATCCCTTCCCTAAACGATATTAAACGTGGCCTATCATAGTGTTTTCAGGAGTTCAATTCCAAAACATTTTTAAGATGTGGCCTTACTGCCTCTACCACAAGCATTGTTAAAGATCGTCTAATGTTTTATTTTTGAAATTTTATTATTTTTTTTAACTACCAGTCCAGGAACCCCATCCTTTCCCTTATCATATTATTTAAAATTGAGCGTAGTTATTTATCTATCTTCCTTATTTCTCCCGAACGAAAGTGAACTGACCATCAAAACAGGTATCAATGGATTCGTAATTTTTCAGTCTTCATTAAAACAAATTTACATAATTGTAAGGTTTTAATTGACGAGGATATCAATTAAAAACTTCTTTTCTACATTGGAACTTGAATCCAAAATTGAGGGAACCAGAAATATTTACAAAAATTCAACCACCTCGACCTCGCTGTCTCCGCTTCTTCTCTTCAAGTCTACAAGTTACTTTCGAGTTCAAAAATTGAAAAAAGAGAGAGATATAGATCGAGAGAGAAATAGAGAATCAAACGGAGAGAGCAAAGGGAGTTTCTGCCACGGTTCCAAGTTGGTTTTTTTGAACTTCTTCCCGGTTGCTTTCGAGACTACACTGTGAAGAACCAGCGAAGAAAAACAATATTTTTAATTGATATTTTTTTTCTAATCGTAGAATCATGTAAATTAATTTTAAAGAAGCCTGAAAAATTTCGATTCTAACGATATCTGGTCGGAAGAAAGAAGCATGACAGATAAATAGATAGATACCCTCAGTTTTTAATAATATTAGAAATGACAGTGTTCGAATTGAAAAATGTGTCGCATGGGAAGAAAAACTTAACCATACAAATCACCTAGGTGGTATGACAAATCTTGTTTTCATTTATATACAGACTCGGGAACGTGTGACAATGTAATTCCTGAACAGTGAGTTGATGTCTGACTTAGATGTTTTTTTACTAGCTCAGATTATATTCAATAGATCAATAAATGTTTTTTTGCTCTACAACGTTCAGCTATTAGCAATATCGGTAAGGAATAAAGTAAAATTCACACCAAAAAGCAAATATCTCGCATTCCGCAAACACATTCCATACGGAATATCTCTCATTTCTCCGAAACGGCAATTCACGCCGCACTTTCCCAGAAATGAATTCATTATCCTTGTTATTGGCTTTTTGCATCATCTGTATTCATCCCTCGGGGTCAACAACAGCAGAGAAGAGGTGGAATTCGTTGCAGACATTTGGACGCTAACTTAAATTTTTATATGACAAAGCTCGACTTAAAAATGTGTCACCTAGGAAGAATGAATTGATGCAAATCACCTAGAGGACGTAGTAATTCTTATTTACAGGTATACACGGGCTCTTGAACGTGTGTGATAATGTAATTCCTAAACAGCAGACTTAAAATATCTTTTTTACTAGCTCAGAGAGCTACTTTCTTTTCAATTATGTTTAATAGATCAATAAATGATTTTTTTTTTTATTTTGCCTCATGTGTTACACTACAAATAACACTACACTGTAAAAAATGCATGTTGTTTTCACACATATCGACAGCTAGTTTTATAGTAATAAGCTGTAAAAATTGCTAATTTTACAGTAATAAACTGTAAAAGTACTAATTTTACAGTTTATTACCATGCAATTTGTAGTTTTAAACTGGAACCTCTGCTGCCAGTATTATACTGTTGTTTTCACAGTATAATACAGCTAAATTTTACGGAAATAAACTGCAAAATTTCTTTTACAGCAAGAAACTGTAAAATTTCTAGTTTTACCAGTTTATTACTGTGCATTTTACAGTTTAAAATTGGAGCCTCGGCTGCCAGTTTTATTCTGTAAAAACCACAGTTCATTTTTTGCATTGTACCAGGTGAGGAATAAAACAAAATTCACACCAAAAAGCAAATATCCTGCATTCTCCAAACACACATTCCACGGAATATCTCTCATTTCTCCGAAACAGCAATTCGTGCCGCATCTTCCAAGAAAACGAATTCATTATCCTTGTTATTGGCTTTTTGCATCATCTGTATTCATCCCTCGGGGTCAACAACAGCAGAGAAGAGGTGGAATTCGCTGTAGACATTCGGACGCATCAAAATAAATTTAGCCTCTTGCCGTCCCATAAGTTTCGTCCCAGTCCATCCTCGGGTCACCGAGTCCAGAGCCTCATCCGCATAGGCTATGGATAGATGCATCAATAGATATTCTCAGTTTTTAATAATATTAGATAGGACTGTGCTCGACTTGAAAAAAGTGTTGCCTGGAAAGAAGAACGTAATTACTCAAATCACTTAGGTTTTGTAGCAACTCTTTTTTTTTTCAGGTATATACGGACTCTGGAACGGGTGACAATGTAATTCCTGAAGTCTGACTTCGATGTTTTTTACTAGCTGATATTGTTTATTAATGTTCTATTAATAAATGTTTTTTTTATTACTTTATTAGTCTCTTGCTATTAACATTATCAATAAGGAATAAAGTAAAATTCACAGCAAAAAGCAAATATTCCGAATTCCCCAAGCACATTCCACGGAATATCTCTCCGAAACAGCAATTCACGCCGCATTTTCCACTCAAGGAATTCATTATCCTTGTTATTGGCTTTTTGCACCATCTGTATTTATCCCTCGGCATCAACAACAGCAGAAGAGGAGAGGTGGAATTCGCTGCAGGACATTTGGACACATCAAAACTAAATTCAGTCTCTGGCCGTCTCATAAGTTTCGTCCCAGCATCCACGGGTCACCGAGTCCAGAGCCTCATCCGTCTGACCCAGGTTTGAATCCCAGCTCAGGCATGGATGTACTTTCGCTCTCTTGTCCTTGTCCTTTCTTTGTATGAATGTGTTGTGCTGTAAATACTTGACTACCCTGTAAACGGGTCCTTGTGGCATGTGTGTGCCGTGAAAGTCGGACTTTACCCCAAAGGGCGGTACATTTGAAAAGTGAAGCAATGTACCCCAAATTGCCAGCCTGGCTGGCAAAAGTCAACAACAACAACTAGCACAGAGAGCTTTTTATTTCTGTTGCTTGGTTCTAAAAGGGCCAATGTCAATTTTTTTCACATTCTGTGTTATTTACATCAAAAGTTTCCAATTTAATAAAACTCTAATTCTACAAAGGCCAATGTCTAATATCAAACTAAAATTGGTTGTATTTCCATTATAATGTCAGCCAATGTCATATACACACAATGTCATAATATTTACATAAAATAGTAACAGGTTAAAAAATTTCATATGATAAAATAATGTTTCTTTACACTAACAATAAACAAATACCAAAAAATAATAATAGGAATCTTAACATAAGAAAGTTATAGCATTCTAAAAAATCTCAAATATCTTTCATCGCCTTTTTCTCGAAACTAACATTTTTGACTTAGGCCCTTTTAGAACAAAGCCACAAATTTAAATTATGTTTAATAGATCAATACAAGTTTTTTACTTTGTCAGTCTCCTGCTCCACTATGCCCCGCTATTAACAATATTAGTAAGAAATAAAGCAAAATTCACACCGAAAATGCAAATACCCCGCATTCCCCAAACACATTCCACTGAATATCTCTCATTTCTCCGAAACAGCAATTCACGCAAGGAATTCATTATCCTTGTTATTGGCTTTTTGCATCATCTGTATTCATCCCTCGGGGTCAACAACAGCAGAGAGAAGAGGTGGAATTCGCTGCAGACATTTGTTGGACGCATCAAAATAAATTCAGCCTCGGGCCGTCTCATAAGTTTCGTCCCAGCATCCACGGGTCACCGAGTCCGGAGCCTCATCAGTCTACGGCCCGGGTTCGACCCCTCCGGACCCCAGGCTGTGCTATTGTCGGAGCTACCGGATTTCTGGGCTGAAAAGACCTGTTAATGGAAAGGCGACGGGCGTCTGAGGGGTGCTTGAAGGCTCGTCAGCAGCGGCTCTAGAAATGGGAAATTTGTTTGCTATATTTTGCAATACTTCACTAAAAAATGAATGGTATTTTTACAATATGATACAGCTAATTTTATAGTAATGAACTGCAAAAATTGCTAATTTTGCAGTAATAAACTAAAATTACTACTTTTACAATATTAAATTGTAAAATTGCTAATTTTACAGTAATAAATTGCCAAATTGCAAATTTTCAGTTTATTACCGTGCATTTTAGTTTTAAACTGAAACTTCTGCTGCCAGTATTATACTGTTGTTTTTACAATATATTACAGCTAAATTTTACGGCAATAAACTAAATTTTTAACTTTACAGTAAGAAACTAAAATTACTAGTTTTACAGTTTATTACCGTGCATTTCACAGTTTTATATTGGAACCTCGGATGCCAGTATTATATTGTAAAAACAACAGATCACTTTTTGCAGTGTGGGAGCACTCGTTACGAAAGATACTTTATGTAAATGTGCGTAACATTTAAATGACTACACTGCAAAAAAATACAGTTGTTTTTACAGTATAACTGGCAGAAGAGGTTACAGTTTAAAAGTGTAGAATGCACAGTAATAAACTGTAAAATTAGTAATTTTAGTTTCTTACTGTAAACATTCATTTCATTTCACACTCCGGGGTCCCCCGTACCTACCACAGCTTCATGGATTAACCGGGATAGGGCCCTGAAGCGCGCTCTGTTCTTAATTTTGAACCAGACCCTAGGGTCGAGCAAACCCTAGGCCCATCACCCCCAGAGGTATCGTTTCACTTAGAGGACTTTGTGACCACGACATTTTTAACGCCTCCCAGTCACCATTAATCAAGACGGTGGATCTTTGATCGGCTGTGATCGAACCCGGGTCCCTCCGGACACGAGTCCGATGCCGTACCGATCGGGCCACCACGGCCCTCTTACTGTAAAAAGCAGTTTTGCAGTTTATTATTACAATTTCTGCACCTCAGAACCAGAACACTCTAAGTCCGAAAAAGGCCGTTTTCACTTCACTTCATTTTTTTTTTTTTTTTTGCTGCATTATACGTAGACTCTGATTCCGCATGGACCCATTAGAACGCTATTTTGTTGAAGAACTTCCTTCACAATTATTTAGCAGCGTGAAAAGAGCGCGAGTCCCATTCTTTGCACTGCATTTCGCAATCGTTTTCGCGATCCCCTGAAAAGTTGCAAAAATGGACTTGCGTTAGTCTGGCTCTGAGGTACAGATTTTACAGTTTATTACCACAAAATTAGCTGTATTATACTGTAAAATCAACAATATAATACTGGCAGCGGAAGTTCTAAGTTAAACCGTTAAAACGCACAGTAATAGACTGTAAAATTAGCAATTCTACAGTTTATTGCTGTAAAGCAGCAATTCTACAGTTTATTAGTGTAAAATGAGCAAACTTACAGTTTATTAATGTAAAATTGGCAATTTTTACAGTTTGTTACTATAAAATTAGCTGTATTATAGTGTAAAAACAGCGTCTCTTCTTTAGTGTACCGTTAAATTAAAAATATCACAACGATTTTTACATTTTACAAATAGTAATAAGAATTGCGCATAAGAAATTTAGGGTTTAGAGGAACTCGTCTTTAAGTTCCAAAAGAAAAAAAAGGATTGGGAGGGGGGGGGGCCTGCTTGCAGATAAAAAGATATTTGACATTCATGAACTCCTTTCTCCCTTTTTTTCTTTCCAGGGAAAAGGAGTTCTTTGTACCCTTAAATAACGTGTCTGCATATCTTATTGCTCTTTGCGAAATTTAAACGTTATTATAATGCTTTAAATGAATGCTTAATGTTAATTTAGAGCAGTGGTTTTCAAACTTTCTTGACTCCCAAATTCTTGGAACTATTAGGCTAGTCAGTACCCCAAATACTTTCAAAATTCGATTTTTTGAATTATATATATTTTGAAGCTCCATTTTAATAGCTTTCCAATGATGCAAAACTTTTGATCATGCGCGTATTAGAAGAAAGTTAAAATAAGCTATAAAAGGTGCAAACATTGTTCCAAAGGACATGCCACGCCCATTTTGACAGCTAACAATGTAAAACATTTGATGTTTTGCTCCAAGTTGCATCTCAGCCTCAAGTATTATTTATTTTTAACTTGACGGCAATCAGCACTTTAACTGTAACTGTGCTGGCATCCGGCTTTGATTGTTTACAATTTTGCGCGTTTGAAACCACGCTTTTTTTCTCACGAACTGTGTGCACGGGAACATGCAAAATCCAAACGAAAGTGCGAATCGTGTTATTTGGTCGCGTGTTCCCAAATCAACATTTGTCCAAACTGAAGCACCATCTCTTGAAGTTTATGATGATGAAAGTACTTTTAACGAAGGAAATGCAGACAAATTGCAAGTGCTGAAAATCTTGGGCATATAACCAGGTTCATATACTTTCAACTCTTTGAGGCGTCTTGACTTGGAAAAGCTTTTGAGGTCAAGATATGCATTTTCCCTAGAATTGAAAGAAAATAGAAAAGAAAAGTGCTACAAAAGGAAAAGGGAGGAAGAAACAAAAATAATCCCCAGATTGCAGACTATGGGGCAAGAAGTCTTTGATTGGGTAAGATTTTTCTCAATAATCTCAAAATGATATTTTGAAATTATCTGGTAATCTTTTTCCTAAACTATATCATGTTATCCTTTGAAATTTTTACCACATACTTTATGCGTATTACATGTATTGAAGTAAAATTTTTCTTACACTACAAAAACATTTTCTTATTTCAAATTTCATGTTGCGATACATCGTTTTTTGAAAAATTCAATCGCATGCAACTAAAGTCTAAAAAAAGCCATCTTTCTGTAAAATTTTGCTTCAATATGCAGAGAAGGTTTCTATTTAAAGTGTAGAAAAAAGTTAATACTTTTGACTTCAACACATTATTAGAGTTGGGTACATGCATTTGTACGACGTAGAAATGTTGATAAAGATTAGATCTTTGCAGACAAAAAGGGCTTTTTTTAGCAATTAAAGGGTAGAAATAATCATTTAAAATATAGAAAAAAAAGATAAGAGTAGGAAGTTGAAGTAAATATGCAGATTGAATGTTATTGTCTTAAAATATTTTGATGAAATAAGATTTTGCCTTTAAAATTGTAATATCCCGGAATGGTATTTTTGAAGTTAAATGTTCCTTTTTTGCAGAAACCATATTGTACTAGGTTTTAAAAATTTTACTGCATATTCCATACATCTAACTACATATACTGAAGTAAAATTTTCCTCACATTCCGAAAATATTTATAGAGCTGATCAGGGCCGTCATTTCAAGTCCCAGGGGGGGGGGGGGGCAAAGGGCCCAAACACAATGCAATTTCATCGGAAAATATTAAAAACCACGCCCACATGTAAATACATTGATCTCTCAAAGCCGGGGGGGGGGGGCAATTGACCCCCCCCCCTGCCCCCTAAATGACGGGCCTGTAACTGATCTAGTGTTGGGAAATGGCATTTTTTCAAAGAATTACAGTGACTTATTGTTAGATTTTTTTTTTTAACCCCGCTTTCTTTCGGTAAAATTTTACTTCAGTGTGGAGAAAAGAGTCTGCTTAAAGTACAGAAAATATTCATACTTGTATCTTTAACAGATTTTGAGAAAAAGTACACGCAGTTGTGCAAATTAACATTGTCGGTATTGATGAGGGTACCGACTCCCCTTGTCATCCATGTATCATATTAGTTGATACTTTACGAAAGAAAAAATAAATAAAGAGAAAAGTATTGAAATTTCAAGTGAACATTTGCATAAAATGCATATAATAGACTCATTAATAATGCTACTTAGTGCTCCATGGTGTCATCTCTGCTGTCAAAAATCAAGGTTAAACGTTTCACCAGGATTTCGGTCAAGCCATAGACATTTATAATGAACCGTTTTCCTGGTGAGATTACTGCCGATTAATAGGTGCATCCCTAATTAATTAAGAGCAATCTATGTTTTCAAATACAATTCTCTGAATGAATGAATACAAATTAAAATACTATATGCATCAAATGGCGATTAGTTTGAAATTGTTTTCTATGCATACAATTAATTTAGTACAAACATCTGCAAATAATGACGTAACGTTCTGACGTATAAAAACGTTCTGAGGTTTTAAACTGAAATTTCTATTTTTTATCGTGTTCTTCACAGAAACATAAAAGATAAAGCAAGCAGACGATAAGCTTTCGTACCCAACTGGTGACATTTCATGTGTTGCCGATAAAACCTTAAAAACCGTGGTTCTGCCGTTTATCATGAAATTAGTTCTTACAATTCACTAATATGGTGCATTTAAAAACATCATTAAATCAGTGAAACTTTTCCTGGATTTTAAAATTGCGGCTAATTTTTTGCTACATTTAAGCAATTTCTTAGAGGGAGATTGAACTTAATCTTTAATAGTGCATTTTTGCGTTGTATTTTGAGCTTGAAGTTTTTCAAAAAAATGTTGACATCCAGCTTTATTGATGCTGCCTGCTGTAACATTTCATCATTGATCTCCGTTACTCTATTCTTTTAATAAATGGTAATCAACTAGGGTGATTTTTATGCAAGATTTTTTTAAATCAAATTTTAATTTTGACTTGCGGGTTCCTTCAGATGAGCTATACAAGAGGGAACATAAATTGAGAAATGCAGAGCACTTCTTTCGAGGGATTAACCCTCTACTGTTCACTGTGACTTTGCAGTCAAATCAAATTTCAGCAATATGTTTCCCCACAGAAGCGTTGTTCCTTTGTGTTGATTAACGTGGCTTGAGTGGTGCAATAAATTTGCTTGTATTTCGGTTGCTAGTAGAGACACAAGTTGATGTTTCAGTTGAGGAGTCACAAATCTATGTTAAGGATATGAGAAATGTTTTAAACCAAAATTCACCTTAACTGTGTTGAATGTATTTTTGTTTTAACATTCTGTGTATATATTATTTTTTGCTATACAGGAAATAATAGTTTTGTCAGCAGAGGGTTACATTATTTCTAACTGAATGATAGCCGGCCGCCTTGGCTAGTGGTCAGAGAGGTTTGGCTGCGGATGGGGAGGCCCCGGGTTCGAATCCAGATTGGGCATAGATGTGCTTTCTTTCTCTTGACCTTGTTCTTTCTTTGTGTGAATGTGTTGTGCAGTAAGTGGTTGGCCTACAATCTAAACGGGTCCTTTATGGCATATGTGTACTGTGGAAGGCGAACTTCTCACCAAATTACGGTACAGTTGGAAAAGTGAAGCAGCGCACCCCAAATTGTCGACCTAGGCACAAGATAACAACTAAATGACAACAGCACTGCTAAGAATATTTTCACATAAAATGCTCAAAACTTAATAATTGTGAAACTTTATAGTATTCGATGCTAGATCTAAGGGCCGAATTCAAGTGAAACACCATTGCAATCGCTTCGAGGCGATTGCAATAGAACAAAATTGCAATCGCTATTGGAAGTCGAATTATATTAGAATCGCATCTTGTAGCGATTGTAACATTTCACTTGAATCCAAATTTAGGAATTTGCGATTGCATTGATGAGTTGCGATCGTCCTTGTTTCACTTGAATTCCTACCTAATATTGTGAATAATTAATTAAAGTTGTACCATAATACAGCAGAACTTTGTAAGCTTAATCAGGCAACTCTAAAATTTCTAAAAAATCAAAAATGGAACTCTTTATCTCACAAATAACCGCTCATACCTTGATAATAACAAGAATAAAGGGACGGAAAACTTATCAAGCGCACGTGTTAGCTCTATTCATCAATCTGGCCTGCTATCACATGCCGCAAATCTTCATTAAGGTGGACAAAGCTCTCGTATCAGGTAGCGCGGGCAGAATCATCATCGCGGGGCTGCCCCGGAGCCATGTCGGACAACCCGTGATTTGGGCGTGAGTTATGAGGGTGGGGACCGTGTGCTTTCGACTCGATGGGAGACCGGTGTGATTGGGCGTGATCGCCAGATTCATCCATAATGATGGGAGCTGATCGAGAGTGTTTGGGTGCCTTTCTAGGAAGTGGAAGTTTGGGTGGTGGAATATTTATAAATAAACAAGAGATCGATAGCTGTGTGGGGGAAAGAGGAATGTTGGTGGCTTCCTCGGTGGAGATTTTTCCGGGGTTACGGAGTCGGAGAGAAAATGATCGGTTCCGATTCTTGGAATTTTAGAGTTTTCGAGTCCGACACCGACTCTTCTACGCCGCAATCAGTCTGACTCCGAAGCACTCAAGGAATTGCCGACTCTGAAGAAAATGAACGACTCTGAATCTAGAAATCAAAGCCTTCAACTTCCGACTCCGATTTCTTTACCCAAAAATCAGACCAACTCTGACACCGAACCCCTGGCAGAGTTGCGCTATAAGAGGAAACATGGCTGATTCCGATTATTGGATTTTGGAACCTTCGACTCCCGTCTCCCACAACTTTACCCCAAAAGAATTCCAACCATGATTCCGACTCTGACTCCGAAGCATTGGCAGAGTTGCGGACTCTGAAGGAAGGTGACCCAATCCGACTCTTGGATTTAAAACCTCCGATTCCTTTACCACAATATCAATCCAACTCCGACTTCTTTCTTTACACAAAAATCAGTCCAATTCTGACTCTGAGTCCGAAGCACTGGCAAGAGTTCCGGACTCAGAGCAAAAATTACCGATTCCGACTCTCGAATTTTCAAAACTTCCACTCCTGACTCCGACTGCTTAAACCAAAAATCATTCCGCCGCTTTCGGACTCTGAGGGAAAACAGGCCGACCCTGATTCTTAGATTTCAAAACCTTCCATTCCAGACTCTCGACACCGACTCCTTTACCCAAAATCAGTCTGACTCCACGACTCTAACTTAGCAGCCCTGTATTTTTGTACCGGAATCAGAAGTCTGAGGAAAGTGAAATAAATTCCTCGTGAAAATTTTGTAGATGGGCCTGAATTATCTGCACTGATTGCAATCGAACAGTCTGTTAAGTTAAAATTTCTCCTAAATCCTAAATTTCAAAAGCAGCAGTTTAGATTGAAACTGTTTAAGTGCCTTTTTTATAAGTATGGTCAGAATCTACAAACAAATAAGAGATGGATAACTGAGATGGAAAAACATTTACAAAAATCTTGGTAGCTTCTTGTTGGAGATTTTCTTGCAGGAATCATTAAATCAAAAGTCCAAAGAGTGACGAACCAACTCCTCATGAGAAGGTGAGTTTGTGGATCAAAGTTTGAAATTTTTGAGATACATGCTTTCGAACGTCTTGCTAACTTAGAATTAAGTTTTATAAAATGTAATATTTTCCCCTAAACTTTAAAATCAGCGGTTTTGTCGGAATCGTCTGGGTGCCTTTCCAGAGGAAGTAGATCATTGTGGTGGAAATTATATAAACAAACAAGATATCAATAACTGCGAAGGGAAAATAAAAGGACTCAAGAAATCTTAGTAGTTTCCCGGTGGAGATTTTTTTCGAGATTACATCAAAAGTCTAGAGAATGCTAAATCAACTACTCATGGAATTTTTTGAGGTGCACTGGTATTTCTGTACATCATTAAGTATAAGTTATCTGATTTCCTTGCTTTTGAACATTAACCGAAAATTTTGTTAAATCTCGTATCACATCAGCTCCTCTAAAATGTGGTGATACAAAATGTTGTATTGGAACAGGAGTGCGGTAAAAGCTTCCATGATATATTCACACAAACATGAAGTATTTGTTGCTGCAAAGAGAATAAGCAACTTCTCCTTATAACACAGAACAAATACTATTAAAAAATTAATATGAAAACCATCATATGAATCAATCAAAAAATGGATACCAAAAATGAATCAACTAAATGCAAATTCGGCAAGCCATCTGCAGCAAGTTCGGTAGGATCCTCGCAATTAAATGTCTCGTGCCTTTCTGCTTCTGTGCTAGTTGGACAATTTCTTTCTATAAGTACAGGTGACAATAGATAGCAACGCACTGCTCAGGTTCACCACATGTTGAGGGGAGCTACAAATTTCATGAACTTCTCACAGTTGCGAAGAACATTTTTTGCTACCAGTGTTGGAATAAACTTAGCTTCTTTCTATTTGCGCTTCAGTTCTATTACGACCTTCTCAGATTGACTGTGTAACAGTCTCTGGATACTGTAGCTTTGCAAGAATTGTTGGCAAGCGAGTTGTTCAGTAGTTGCTTACAATACTTTCTTAGTTTCGGCTACATTTGCTTTAGGAGCTTTCCCACGCAAGTCTAGAAGGTGAGGAGCTATTACTATAAAGATATCTAGGTTTCCTTGGAAGGTATCTGACTTATACTAAGAAGCATGACTGGTTTGAGACTAGACGAGGAAACTACAGTGAACCATCACTTATGCGCCGGTCCAATGGGACCAACAGAAAAAGGCGCATAAGTGAGAGAGACGTATAAGTGAACAGGCCTACTTAAAGGTCTAAAACTCAACCTAAGTTCTAATGAGAGCATGAATAAAAATGTTTCTATGGACAAGGGACATATTACCAGGCCGTCATTTCAAGTTTTTCCAGGGGGGATCAAAGGGTGCAAACACAATGCAATTTCATCGAAAGACAACAAAAACCAAGCCCACTTATATAGAAATACATTGAATTCTGAAAGTCAAGGGGGGGGGCACTGCCCCCCTAAATGACGGACCTGCATACTACTATGGTTGGACAATTACTGTAACGTAACTACGATGATAAAGAAAAAAAAATCGTAGCATACCTAATCACAAACTGCTCCCTTTAAAACGATCCATAATAGGTAAGGTCTACTCTTCGAACTCTAGTTCATGCGGAAAAAATAAATGCTTTGCTTGAGCAATAAAGATGAAAAATTAAAGAGGAAAGTGAAGAAAAATGCTTATTTTTTGAAAAGAAAATAAATTATTTTTTTTTACATTTTAGGGAAAATTCGGCGCATAAGTGAAATATTTATCATTAGAGCGATGTATAAACGAATGATACTGTCATTATTTTTCTATGGAATGTGCTGGGACCATTCTAAATCGTCGTATAAGTAAAAAGGCGCATAAATGAGGCGGCGTATAAGTGAGAGTTCACTGTAGTCTCAAGCTAGGCTTTAGAACTAAAGACATAACTTGGGATGGTTTTTGAACTCCTCCAGAAAGATTTCTTCTCAATATCAAGAAGATTACTCGCAGGGATTTTTAATTGGTAATTTTCCTGTTTTTTGCCAGGTATGTTACTGGCAGAAATTATTAACATTTGCTGTCCATTATTGTCCCCGAACTATCTTGAATTGTTTTTACAGTTTAAAAATCTGAAAATGTCTCACAAAACCGTAAATTTGGCTCTTTAGATGCAGTAAATGCTAGATGCATATATTAAACATTTAAAACTTTCACCCTTGCCAATACTGATATTGTAACTGAAGATGCTTTGGAAAGGGATATCAATTCCATCAATTCAGATGAAAAATGATGGAAAGTACCCTTTGGGCTTCTATATAATTTTAGCTTTGTGTAGTGACGGTACTCCCTTCTTCTGGATTCCGTCTCTCTGTTCCATCCGCCCCTCATTCGCCGCGGACCCTCCCACAACGAAGTGGCCTTCAGAAGAGAATGGATCTTTTCGCGAAAAAGCAAACCACAGGTATGGTAGTCCTTGTGCTACCGGTCTTTGCAAAAGAGGGGTATAGTCGGTTTAGTGTTGTTCTCTGGCCCCAGGGATCTCCCTCTTTTTTTTTTCGGGGATGGAACAAAAGGGGTGGCGCTCGGGAAGATTTATAGAGCTCAGTTTTCTTCCTGAGAGTTGAAAGAAAGAACCGAAACAAGAGGATAGAGGGAGAGTTACCAAGTTTGGCGAATATTCAGATGAACTATAGAAGAGCTTTTGATGAATCTTCTTTTAATAGCGCAGAATATATTGCTCAAAGAAGTAACTTATCTTGGCATGAACTAACTTTTTAAATTCTACCCTGTAATACTAATCTTTATCATTGCTGGATTAACTCACGATACTGCATGTCCAAGGCCATGGATCTAGGCACCACAATTTTAGGGACACCAAATCAGGGTCAATTTCTTTCTTAGTTCCTTTTTTTTCTGAAAACTACTGATTTAAAAATGGGTGAATTTTCTTGCTACACCAAATACTCCAGACTCTCGCATGCTCGAGCACTGTTCTCTACGGATTTCATTCCTGCACAGTAGTTTGTTTCCATGCTGTGAATTTTTTCTTTTAAAAAAATAAATAATATATTTTTTAAATAATTATAATAGCCCTTTTTTTCTGGAGAAGATTTTTTAATTTTAATAAAAATAACTTTAGCGCTGTTTGATAACCTTGGAACATTATTGCAATATTTTGGCTGTTTCGAAAGGTTTAGTAGTTATTTTATGTTTTTCCTGATAAAATTGTAAGGAAAGCTTCGCTTACTTTTTTTTTTAAATTTTTAAATGACTGCCAATGAAAAAATCGCATGCATAAACATTTTATATTTAAATTTTTATTATTATAAATTGATAAGATTACTTTTTTATGCAAAGTATCGCTACCAGTTTTTAGTTCACAAGCCAGCCAGAAAGAAAACATATCCGTTTCCTCTTTCCTACTAAAGTGTAAATGCTTTTCCTAAATTTTGCTCCACGGAAGAATACAAGATCAAAAATACTACAGGGTAAAGTTAGAGTCAATAAAAATCGAATTTCAATGCTTAGATCCATACCGCCCCCCCCCTTTTTTTTGGATGAGTAGAGTTATAAAAGTTTGCATATTTTCTGAGCGTAACTGGCAGGGCCAAAGAGAGGTCATGTCATCATAATAGGAAACAAATGGGTCATGCCATTGAGAGAGCTCAGCTCGGAATCAAGGCAGTATAAGTTTTATAGGTTTAATGGGGGAAGGGGTCCGCAACCAAACAGACCAGGGGCTCACTTTGGCTCTTTGCATCCCCAGTAATCGGATATTTGACTATGAAAAATTTGACTATGACTGTTTGCTAGCAAAGGATATCATGTTTACATTTATCTCATCGTGTTTCTATCTTCTCCATATACGTAGTGTATATAGAAGCAGTGATTTTTCTACCCGTGAAGTTGATGCAGGTTGATAATCGCAACATGCATGACGAGTTTAGAAGCTTCAAAAGTTCCATGAAAAAAATACTTAATTTCTGTTCCATAAGTTGAATGCGAGGCGATGAATTCTCTAAATTTTATTTAAAATTATTTTAAACATAAAAAAAAAATCACGCAACAAATTTATGCAAAACGTAGATTAAATTCTACAAAAATTAATATTCCAGAAAATCATGAAGAATGCCAAATTTTGTTGTCTTACATCTACCGCAGAGTACAGCATGTATGACGCAAACGGGACCTAAGTCTTTTTCATTAGCTCTCTAACACGTTTTTTTTTTTTTTGTTTTGACCCTTCTAAAATTTCAGATGCTTATAGCCAGTTCAGAAGGTTTATTCAAAATTTAGAAGCTAATGTCGTCGAACTTGGTTAAAACGAACTCCAAGAAGCCTTAAAAACCAATTCATCCTCCTGTAGTTCGTCTTGTCCGAGGGTTTCAGCACTCATTCGTTTTAAGCATGCTCGAATTAACGAGGTTCAACAGTTAATACTTAACGTGATTTCTGAAGCACACCGTATCTTTTCTAATCAGATTAGCAACATGTAGCAAATCTCTACGCCAAATCTCAACGAAAAGCCTCCCTTCCCTTTGTAACCCTACCTGCACGGAATCAGATCAAGGTGCTGTATACCCAACAATTAGTGGAACAATAGGGCCCCCTTTAGGGCTATTAGTCAACCCCCCGCAGCTGAAACGCGGCTCGTATTTTTTCTTGTACTTTTCGGACCATCTCTTTGTTAGCTTCCGCGAAGCTCAAATCGCGATGATTAACAGATATGGGCAACGAGGAAAAGCGGGAGAAAGTTTAGCGGTTCACCAACTCAATTATGGTTAAACTATAATTATAGATTCCAATTGATTGGATTTTGCGTTTTCAGGGGCTTGCCTCGAGCAGCTGCTTCGGGGGCTTGGGATTTGTTTTGTCTTAAAGGGCTTAAGAGTCTGGTAGGCGTCGCTTGGAATTTTCTGCGTTAATTGGTTCGAGAGGTTTGTTTGCTGTGGGCGGTGCCGATGCATTCTTTGAACATGCGAAATTTCTGTGAAAAACTGTTCTGGAATCAAGGATATAAACAACTTGCCTTGTCTGCCCTTCCCTCTCACAGTTCCGGGATTTGAAAGAAAAAAAAACCTTTTCCTAGTTTATGAAACTAGCAATATGAATTTTTGCATGGATCAATTACTGGTTGGATAATTTATCGAAGCAAGAGCAGTATAACACTGCAAATCTTCAGTTACTTTTTGAAAACACACTTGTCCCCTATTAAAAACACTTTGAAGCACACTTTTCGTTTTCAGTTTTCCAAGCACTCTGAAAACACTTTTCAGAACACTAATTTGGCTTAGCATTCCTTTTAACACTTTTGAGAGCACATTTAAAAGCATTTTTTGAACACTGACTAATGTCCCCCTTCTTTCTTCTGTAGCATACATTCCAGAATATTTTTAGACCATCTATTTAACACTCACTTTTCCAAATATTTCCCATTTGCTACTAATTATTGTAGTTCATTTTACTGTCACTTTTAATTATCTAGTGTGGCAGACAGGGCCCGTTTAACCTCTGAAGTTAGATGAAGCTCAATCTTATATTTTAAGGTGAGGGGGGAATATTTCTATACTCCTGAGACATTGTAACAAATCTCGCTATGGGTACAAATATTATTTCTGAAAACGGCCCAAGCAGAATTCAGATTAAAGTTCTCTTACTAATATATAGAATTCTGGTTGCATTGCAATTCTATGTAATTCGATGCTAAATTAGAGTTATTACTTCACTCACTCAATAAAACTTAATAAAATTACATTGTAAAAAATTTGGGCCAAATCCCACATTAAGAATAACTCGTGGTGGGATTAATGTTTCATAAAAAGGGGCTTCACTTTTAAAACTTTCCAGAAAGTTTTTATGTTGTTTCAATGTTTACAATTACTTTCAGATATGCATTTAAATGCAGAAACTAGAATTTTAATTTTTGGGTCCCCTGGAAATTTTAAGAAGAAGCTCAAGCTTCCTTAGCTTTTTGGGTAATCAGGTACTGGTGGCAGACGTCAAGTGCCGGACAGATTCTTACCCAGCCTTACTACCCGGAGTGACCGTTACCGCCGATGCCAATCAACAGTAATGCATTTGTGACTAAATGTATAATAGCATCATATTAAGAGATTCTATTGATTGATAGTTAAAGAAAGCTGTTGTGAAGTTACATTTGTGCGAAAGAAAGCGACGATTTCCCAAGGTTGTCCAAATTGATTTATAATATGTTCCCAAATCTCAAATATGTGTACCTCCAATCGCTCCTCAAATATGTATCCCCAAGTTTAAATTTGACAAACATCCTGAGCGGGACAATGTTGAAACACATTCCGAGAACCTTCAGTACACTCGTTAAAGAGCATACATTTTCGAGGTACTTTTTATCAATTAAAGGGTTCCAAATGTGTTTCCAATGTGCACTAGGATAACTGATGAATTGGTCACTGAATTCGTGATATCATTTTTACCATTGCCGTTCTAAAATTTTTGTCGCACTCGGTACAAGGGAGAACAGTCAGATAAGCCACAGATTTCTGGCAAAAGTGGGTATCTCCCACGCTAGAAAATCCGTGCATCTTCAAAGCAATTGTTAAGTATTAGAAAACAAATCAAATATTAGTATAGCAAAACCTTATTTGCCCCATTCCCCTTCCCCGCTTATTCGGTTAAAGTCGCGTTTTTTTTACAAAAAATTGTTTTTACATAAATAGTAATTTAAGTTTTTGATAGATGAACTATGGCAAACATTCGCTTTTTCGTCAAATGTGCGCGAATGTAAAAAAGATCCTCTAAAGAAATTGAAACATTAGAAAAGGATAAAAAAAGAACTTTTCCTTTTGAAGGAGGCAGAATGAAGATGTCATTCATCATCATTACACTTCCGAATTTTCCAAATGTCTTTAGAAAATTCGGAAGTCGAATTCGATTGCTCGATTTGAAAAACCATCGTGTTCATAATTATGATATCCAAACGTTTAAACTAAACAAGAAAATAACAACGTATAAAGACATTCAATCCAAAAAAAAAAATGGCTGGAAAAGGAAATTAAATAAAAAATATTTGAAGAAGTAGGCATCATAATAAGTTTCTAAGCGTTTAAAGCTTAAAAATAAAATAAAGACGAATAAACATCCAATTCGGAGAAAAATTATCATTTGTAAAAAAAAACAACATCTATAATAATACTAAGTAATACAGAAAACTGGAGATTCAATCAAAATAATCACTGTATTTATACATGATAAAAAAGCAGATGACAATACAGATTTCCAGGGAATAAATTTCATTGGCTACGACGCAATGGGTCAATCTGTCTGCCAATCATAAAGACAAAAGAATGAGAAACCGAAAGGCTCTGAGAAGTGAACTTCGCAGTCTTCATTGCTCGAGGAAAAAAAAAAGCTTCAAAGTAGAGGAGTGATGAAAAGGAAAGCTTAGAAAGCTTCCGGTACATGACAGGTACTGTACAATTTCCGCTGATTTCCCTATGTTGAACTTAACCTCAAATTAGCGATATTGTGCTCTGGAAAAAGCAGCCAGAGAAATTGGTGGTTAGCATAATTTCATACCCAAACTATTGTTACGTAGGTGAATGGCGAAAAAAAGCCGGGTGACTGTGTCATTATCAATTTCAATCACTTTTCTCAGACCCAGCTTTGCAGAAGATATGTTTAAGTGGTAAAAAAACATCTTTTGTCCATGTTCAATGTCCTTGAAGTCGCCGAAACAAAAGACAGCACGGCACCCAGCAACTACCAATCGTATAATTTATGAAGGATCACGATTACTGTACTTACAAATTTCGAAGACTACACCCACGTAAGCATACCGGAACCGAGGCCACCTGTTAAGCGTTAGAGAGAGAATGCCCCACATTTGACAGGTGGCATTTGAGGAACTCACAAATAATGGACTGAAAACGGAAAGTACTGATTTCAAAACATTTGGAGGGGTCGGTGTGTGAAAAAAATGATTCATTTGGTTCCTTCTCGGCAGTCTATGAAATCGTAGAAACTTTTCACGGTTTTGAAGATATCTAAGTAGTTTGTAGATTTTAAGAGAGCTGTTTCAGGGTGTCATCAAGTGATGGTAGAGTTTGAATGCTCTTTGCTGAGTAATCTAGAAGCAATAATGATAATGGCTACTTTTTTTGCATTAGAAAAAAAGAGTTTTTGAAGCGCAGTTTTACTCTCTTTGAAATTGTGTGTGAGTTAAATTACGAAGTACCCGATCAATGACGTCATTAGTGGATATGAGAATTGTTTACTGATTACCGTTATTACTGGTACTCATCAACTAAATCGTTTAGCTATTAAAAGCATTTTGGTTAAGGAATGTTTAACTATCAAACATATCTTATAGATTTAGGCTCATTGACATACAAATACAAAATTTTGTCATTGTTAATGAGTTAAACTTACGTAAGATTGCCTCATTGTTTGCAACTAAATTTAAAATTGAGCGGGGACGAATTTAAGGCCGTTTTACTACTTGTAGTTAACCTAAGGTGGCAACAGTTTTTTTTATTTAGGGGAAGACCGCCTATATTGGACCACTGCTTAAATTGGACCTCGGGCTTAAAATCTACTACAGAGATCTGTGCTACACTTTAACAGTAGAAAGATAAAGTTTTAGGAATAAAATCAATGTGTATGAAGTTTCCCCAGTCTTCGAACTGTTTAGCGTGAGTTACGGCTAGATTCGTGTTAAAAACGTGTGAAATTTAATTTCGCGGACTTGTTTCTAGAAGTATAACTCAAAAACTTGTGAATTGAGGTAAAATGATGTTACATTATTTTAATCTGTGTTTAATAAGGATTACATCGATGTATTTACATGATTGTGATAATTTTGACAGAGCAATGAACTGAAGAATAAAAAATGGCGTGTTTTCCTTTATTGGACCGAAAAAAAAATTCCTATATTGGACCGGTGGTCCAATTTAAGAACATGATTTTAAACAAGACTTTTCATTAATCGTAACACAAAACAAGTGACTCGTCTTGTTTAATAAAGTTGTTAAAATTATTTTTAAGCATACTTTAACACCTATTCACGATATTCATTTAAACTTCTTTATCAAGCACATTTTTATCAAGCAGAAGCTGTAACTTCTTAAAATATATGTGTTTTTTTTTCTCTCCTTCCATTTAGCTGCAGTTTCAGGTTGTTTAAAATAGTTATTAACTTAAATAAAATTTAGCTGGTTTACAGAAAGGAAAATCTGAAATTCTTCGATATTTTCGAAAAGATTTTAAAAGGAAACAATTTATATGCTACATGCTACTAAAATGTTCAATGTAGATGAAGCCAGTTTTTTTACTGTCCAAAAGCTCCAAAATATATTAATAGATAGAGGTAAACACCAGGTTGGAGCAGTAATGAGTAGTGAACATGATAAAAACACACTGGTTATTTGCTGCATGAGTGCGACAAAAGAGCAAGCTCCCCATGCTTATTTTCAAAAGATTACGTTCCATGTATGAACTTATCGTAAAAGCATCCCCTGGTGAGCAATATGCTTGTTAAAAAAGGTTTGATTACAAACGATAATTCACACAATTGATACACTATTTCATCAAAACTGTTAATCCAAGCAGTGTAAAAAGAATGTCCTTCTGTTAAAGGGTAGGCACAGCACTTACTTAAAGAACATTGATGCAATAAACTTGGCTAACGAGAAGGACATAATAATGATTTCTCTTTAAGCACATCATGTACGTAGATGTGGTCTTTATCCAGTCTCTGTCTACATAGTTTAATCGAGCATGTGATACATGGATGCGAGAACATCCAATGAGATCCATTATCTAATATCGCATTGGAGAACTGTTTGGTAACTCTAATGGGCAAATCGCAATCGCAATCAAGGCCATGGCAAATGCTGTGAGTTGACTCCAAAGAACAGGATTTTGGCCTGTTAATTGATATGTGTTTAACGACATGGACTTGACTGCAGCAGAATTAGAGGCAAGTAGTCCAGATAAAACTACTCAAAGGAAACAGGTTACATGTTCGGTGTAAGTTGTACACCATGTAACAAGAACTAGCTACGACTTAAATTAGTACAAGTTCTGGAGAATCAGCGGATAGTTCTCATCAAAACATGATTGTCAACTCTATGATTTTGTGAAGCCGGCTGGCTCACATATCACCTTTGCCTAAAAAAAATAGAAGGAATAAAAAGGAAGGCTATCTCAGACATCATTCTAACGCCGTACAAAAGAGGCATAGAGCAGAAAAAGTCACACAACAAGAAGCAAGAAACTGCACAAAACAATTGTTATTGCAATATTTGTCATGGAGATGAAGAGCGAAACATGATGAAGTGTATGAAATGCCATCAGCAAGTTTATCAACATTGCCTAAGTGAAGACAAGGCAAAAGAAATTTGGTTGCAAATCCTGGAAAAAAGCTGTATAGTTCAAATATAAATCATTCTATGATTTTCTCGTACGGTCTAATTTAGGAAGCGCATGGTTCAATTTAGACGCATATATTCCTTATTTGGACTTTTGCAACTTTTTATAAGATAATTTTTTAAAAAATAATTTTCATATTTTCAGAAGATATAAGCTCATGGGGCGGTTCCTGATTAAATTTAGCTTACGATGCCCTATTTTGCATTTCTGTTTTGCTTCACATTGAGCGACACAGGCCTCCTGTTCTTAGGGGGTCCAATATAGGCGGTCTTCCCCTACTCAAGAAATAGATTGCTCGCATTTGCTTCTTTAGTAAGGTGTCTTGTTTATTAGTTTGTTGTCGTTTTTCAGATAAATACTTCAATAATCAATTGTATTCTATCTACACCTCCTACAAGAGGTGTCCTTAGAAATATTCGATCATGAAATGTGTCCCAAAGACATGTTTACCTGTTCCATTCTTTAATTTTCTTTGGTCTTTTTTACACGCTATTTCTTCTTAAAACTCGTATGTCTCCATATCTCATGTTTTATTGAATAATTTGTGGGAGACTGCTAGTATATTTTCCTCCAAAATCAGAATTTAGACTTCTCTATAGTGGAAGTAAAAGAGTAGAATACTTTCTAGAATTTTTTCTTCTCCTTCCTTCTTTTCCAGTTTAATTTGTATTATCAGGGAAAAAAATAGTGAACTTTCTGCGAAACGACGAAGAGAACTTATTTAAGTCCAATAAAAACTTCGAATATCAAGTAGTAGACTACTCACTGTTTAAAATTTAACCTGATAACTTGATGTAATTGTCATTTTCTTCGTCCGTATTTCCCAAAAAACTGAGAGAAATGGTTTGTAAACTAAAAGTAGCATTCTGTAGCATTTGCAAATAGGGTTGTCTTATTAGTGAGTAAGCATACCGAGTTAACAATTAGTTATTCAAAATTAGGTCTAAGAAGTGTTTGCCTTTTTAAATCAGCAGCAGTTAAACAGTAAACTTAATTCCAAACCATTAAAGGAAACGACTGAAAGAAAATAAAAATCTGTCCACTGGTTAAACTTGTTCATGTACTGGTTACAGCACTAATCCGCAAAATTGTGAAATAATACCATACGAGTTCTTCCATTTTTTTAAATATACAAATTATCAAAAAAAAAAAAAATATATATATATATATATCTAATACCATGTTCGTTTCCATGCACAAAATGGTTCCCCATTCAACGACAGTATGCATTTCTGAAAATTGAGTGTTTATTTACTGGTCAGATTACCCTTAAGGAAAAATAAAAGCATTACGTATGAGCTAACGAGTGCATTGTTAAAGGGAAAAAAATCAGTTGTATGAAGAACAAAAGACAAAAGTTCCATCATTCTCATACCACCCACAAATTCTTATACATTGTTCCACGTAACGGTAGTAAACAGGATGTCCTAAACACAAGGTTTCGGGAAGAGAAAACACCATTATAAGCTGGCCCGAATGCAGAATGCCTACCGACAAATTGCCTCAGAACTGGATATTATATAAAATTACAGGCATCCCGAAATGTCTGCAACACAGTAACTGACTACGGGGAAAGAAGAAGAAAAAGAAAACCTTGATGGCCCAAGAAAGGAAAAGGAGGGTCCGAAACTGGAACAGAACGGGTGTAATGAAGTAGTATTGTGTTGGCGGTGATCTTGGGACAATGTGGACGGGGGTTCGGACACCTGTAATTCGTTTCGGGGCCTACGCCCCCAAAGAAGTCGGCTGCCTACCGTGCGATGCAGGCAGGTAATCAACGTTCGACGCACCCCCTCAAGACCGACTGTCGCCAAAGAACGCGCCGCGATAGTTGAATACTCGTTTTGTAAGGTATGAACCTGTGCATGACCTTTTGTGGTTCCATTGTTGCCCCAGCGGGAAGATCCATGCATTATGGTGTGTTTAAATTAGAGTACACGATCTGGAGTATAAAGAAAATAGTGAAGAATAAATCGATTTGGTTTTTAAACCACTTGTAACGAGTCCCGTTCGTCTCTAAACTCTGTAAATCCAAAAGTTCGAATGTTTTAGACAGAATGTTCAAAAAAGTTTTTCTTTTTCAAACAAAAGTTCTTCATTTTTTGTTTTAAACTATGAAAGTTACTGAAAGGCTTTTTTTTTTTTTTGGGCCAAAAATGATTAAAATTAATTGGCATTTTGGGATAAATGCATATATCTTCGTAAATGCAAGTCAGATTTTTACCAAGCTGCACAAAATAATGGTAAGGAAAAGTAAAATATGTTGTTAAATTTTTTCGAGCTTTATTCTCAACTTGATAGAACAGTCGCTACTGCAGGCTTCTTACCTTCAAAAGTCAATGGCAATTTAGAATATAGTTCAGAAATTAATGCCGAATCAGAAGAACGTATTTGAAACTCAATCATAGCTCAGAGGAATTGTAGTTCTAAGGAAAAGGACACTTCAGGAGAATGTGGTACAAAATTCTATGACAACTCAGAAGAATGTATCACACAATTCAATGATAATTCAAAAGAACGCAGTTCAAAATTCGATGTTAGTTTGGAAGAATATAGTTCTGAATTTAGTGAAAGTTTAGAGATGTAGTTTAAAACCCAGTTCAGAAGACTGTAGTTCAAAACTCAACGACAATTAAGAAGAATGTAGTTCTGAATTCTATGACAATTCCGAAGAATGTAGTACACAGCTGAATGAAAATTCAGAAGAACGTAGTTCGAAATTCGATGTTATTTTTAAAGAATGTATCTCTGAATTCAGTGACAATTTAGAGATGTAGTTCAAAATTCAATAACAATTAAGAAGAATGTACTTCTGAATTCCAAGACAATTCAGAGAAAGTCATCTTTTCTAGTGGTCAGGGAAGTGTGACTCTGGAAGGAGGTCCCGGCCTCGAAACCTGGCTTGGGCATGGATGTAGTCTCTCTCTCCTATCCTAATGCTTTCTTTGTGCAAAATTGTTGTTGTGCTGTGAAAGATTGAATACCCTATAAATGTGTCGCTATGGTATGTGTGAACTGTGGCAGTCGGACTTTACACTAAATCATGGTACAGTTAGAAAAGTGAAACAGCGTATCTCAAATTGCCAGACTGGCTGGCACAAAACAACAAACATCATCAACAACAACGAGACATTTCAGAAGAATGTAATCCAACAGAACTCAGCTCCAGGCCCAATCGATCTCTTCAAGTTCAGAGAAGTTATCCAAGCGATCAATACCACCACCCAATGTCTTCTGTTAACGCCATTATCTGCGGGTGTATGCTATTACGCAAATGAGCACAGCCCTGGCGTGCGAAGGAGACATTAGCACGCTGACACAAAGCCTTATCGGCATCTCACAAGACGATAATTAAAGTGGTTCTTGAGGGGGAGAAGTCTTTAATAATCGCTTTCCCGGCTTAGATGCTCTTCAGGCTACCTTAAGAGCTTCTGGAGACTATCTTGGTTCAAGGAGCCACCGTAGGAGCAGTGCTGTTAATTGTCGAATTGGGTGGAAGTCCTGATGGCGGGAATGGACGACTTGGTGGAGATAATGGTGGATGATTGGACGGGTTATCGCAGTCAGAGGAATTTCATTATCTTTTATAGAGTCAGATTATAAGCTGGAAATAGTTTTCTTCAAAGTTCTGAGGGTGATGTGTGGGATTGAAGTCTCTGAGGTTTAAATCAATTCGGATTTGTGACGAGGTGTGCGTTTTAATAGCAGAATAAGGGCCCTGCTCCACATTGACGTAAAGCAGAAAAATAAAGCAGAAACGTAAAATGGAGCAAATAGTGTTCTTATGGAAAGTACCCGGATTTTCGGTTTCTGCCTTAGTTTTCGGTCGTGTTTTACGCTGATGTGGAGCAGGGCCCTAAGAGTAATGTATTGGTAAAATTTAAAAACGGTGTCCAGGACATTGAAGAATTTAACCGATGTTTCATTTCCTCTTCTGTTGTTTTCCATTCTTTTCATTATTTTATTTTTATTTTCTCCTATTTCATTGTTATTGTAAACATATTCTTTGTATTCCTATTTATTGAAACAAAATAAGTTCCTGCAAGTTTTGAGCAGGGTTGAAGATTCGGAGTGGGGCTCATTTTCGAGGAAAAAAAAATCAGTGGCTAAAATTCCAGTAATCGAAGTCGAAGTCGGTCATTTCATTAACCAGTTCTTTACGTAAATAATCACCTGATTTATTAATGTAAATAGATTAAGGCGCATTTTGGGGAAGGGGGTGAGGAATATATTCCTTCGCCGAGAATCCGAACTTATTCTTATTTGACCGTAGAAAAATGATTAAAACTTTTCTATCATTGCCTATTATTTTTATTTTCTAGAAGGTCACCTTCTGTCTCAAAAAAAAAGGGCAGAAAAACAAGATAAAAAGAGACCAAAACGGGAATGGGAAAAGTGTTACTGCAAAACAATAAACTCCCGATTGTCCGCGGAATAGGGTGCCACGGTAACTGCGGATACTCCATAAGAATAGGTAAAAAATGATCTGAAAGAAGTCCCAACGCAAAGCATACATTAAAATTTTAGCTAAAAATGATAACATTAAAGGTTGAAATTTCTTTGAAAGCGAAAAACGAACAATAATGCATTCGCCTTTTACGATCAGTAAAGAAGAAAAAAAAATACTGGGAGACACCAGCAAATTATGTGAACCGCGGACAGTCGGGTGTTTACTATAGTTAATTAGAAACTTTCTTCTGATAAGAATATAGTCGAACTGCATTAATTCTAACACGCTTAAAGCGAATTATTGCTAAAACGAACTGCATTTCCGATCCGTCTTCCTACTGGTTGTTGCTCATTTGATAAGACGAATTATGGTTAAGCCGAATCGATTTTAAAGTCCCTTGGAGTTTATTTTAACGAGGTTCGACTGCATCATCAAAGAAATCAATTGAAGAACTGAATTTGGCTCCGCAGACTCCAAATTTGTTCAGTACGGATATTTTTGGTGCGCCTGTAATCATTATTGCCTCGAACTCGAAGTATTTGGGCTGGATGAAGTTTGAGTGCACTTGTTAACCCTTCACTGCACGGTGTGCCAGATCTGGCACAAACCAAATAAACCCTCATATATTCCTATGATTTTTAAATGCAGTTAAACTGAGCTTTGTGTCCCTTCTGGAACATTGCTATAACAGTTTAGTGTGATTTTTATGCACTAGTTAGTTGCACTAGTCTAGGTATTACAGTTCTTGCTTCTGAAAGAAAGAGTGTCTGCATTTCCGTTAGAAGTGTGCTTAGTCATTATGTCCTTTGTTCTAAAATTGTTTACATACACTTAGTGGAAAATTTGTTTCTACCACTTATGGCACAAAACACATTGTAGATTATTACACTTATCGGTATCCAAAGCATATGCTATGTGCTTTGTGCCATATATAGAACAAACAATTAAAACATCATTTTTGGTGCAAATTTTTAAGATTAATTTTTTTTTTCATTTTTCCTGAACTCGGGGCTATTTAAAGGTAACATATAATTTTTTTCATGAAAATATAAAAAATCGTGCAGTGAAGGGTTAATCTGCTGCTATTAAAATTAAATATGCTGAAAGTGAGAAAAAATATTTAATGCACTATCCCATTGTAGCAAAATTGCCATGCCAAAAGCTTAACCTTTCATTTTGCCATGAAAGTTATCAACCTATCCATCTCAACATAATAACAGGGTACCGCCTGCCACTGACAAATGAAATTAACTCGATTTCGTTCTCAAAAGAAATGAGAGTAAAAATTTTATTGTTTCGGGAAATAGACGTCCAGATCATATAATTTTTTTTATGAGTGTGGCATACCTCCTACACTTCAGTTTTAAAGAATGAGGAGTGTTTTAATCAAATTATTCCTATTCAACTATACCTTCAGAGAGAGTGAGCTCGTGTGATGTATTTTGTGGAGAAAAATCTTTTATGAATGATGTGAACTCGAGAGTGTATTACTGAGAGATAATGATGATGGATCCCGTACTATTTAACTGATGACATTGTACTCGGATTTGCACGAAAAGTATTGTGCGGATATATCAGAAAATAGTTTTAAAAATATTGCCTCATAATTTGCTGTATGAAAGGAAGAGGGAACCATTTTCACAACGTGTTCCTAATCTTTATACACTTTTTAAATAATATTTTACGCTTATTTAAATTTTTGTGAAGACTGTTCTGCAGTTTCAATGCACACTTACAGCCACAAGTTCAATCATTAGGAATGAAAAGCACATTTTTCAAGCAATTATTCATTAAATTGCCGGCTGTCATTCGACTGAAGTCCTGTAATACTGTTAGCCGCTACATTCTCCCCCCAAACTGTGTTATCGACAGAGAGTGTAAAATGGTGTAAGTCACAAAACGTTGCGTTTCATATTTTGGTGAATATTGGTTGTCAAACTTTTTCGTTCGTACTGTTTTTTTATGCTCTTGATTTCGATAAACATAAGTTAGAGGACCTGGAGTCCCTATGAAAATTTAATTTCCTATTTTTGGATTTTTTTTTTCACTTCAAACTTTTAAAAATCCTGCACTTCATTTTGCGCAAGTTTTGCAATTTGAAATATGCATCAATGACGAACAGTTGCGAAAATAAAGGTCTTGCAGGTTGAAACGGAATAAATACCCCGTATAGTGGGTCTTGAAAACGAATGAACCTTTTGTAGTAACCCCGTATTATGAACCTAGATAGTTAAAAATGGTTAAACCGCCCTAAATGCACCTTTATTATGTTCTTGGTGGGTGCTGTATATAGATGTAAAATTCCTTGACCTGTTTCCAGTAGCCATTTGTGTACTGTGCACTTTCAGAGAATTATCTTCCTGGAAATTGTCCAATTCGCGTTTACGCCTTGAGTAGAGGGAACAAGGAAAATTTCTATCAGGGTTCTCTATAATTACTAGACCAGGAAGTCCGCTTTTCACAATTCCATATTGAAAAAAAATCGAATTCACTCACGGCACTGTCTTAAACTATCATATTTATTGTGAACATTTTTGCGTTTGATTTTTTAAAGTTTCACAGGCGTACCAGACTTAGAGAGTTGGGGGTGGGGGTGCTTTCTTAATCGGTGTCACAATGGCGGATCCAGAATTTTTTCAAGAAGAAAGGGAAGGGGCGATTGGTTTTCAATACTTAACCTTTACTAATATCCTGGTTTATATATGTTGAGTACAAATGTTTCCTTCTTCAATTCCGAATCATTTTCGGAGCTGAGACCAGAATCCTCTCATCCTTTCCCTTTGCATTTACACCTAAAAACATCGGCGGTTGTCTAAACGTGCGTTTTTTGAACTTCAAAATTGAATAATTGCGGGGAAAAAATTCACGGGGATGGACGCCTTGAATTTTCGAAATTTTCCGGAAAAGAGTTCCGAACACTAATTCTGTCCGCAGCGTCATCACAGATAGACTGCAACAATTAGTTTTTTTTTTTTTTTTTTTTTTGACTCCTAATTCCAAAAATTTCTTGCGAGGGGAGCTCCCACCCCTTCGAAGATATAATTGAAGTCAGTTGAAAACTCCTTTAAAAAAAATCGTTATCCAAAAATTGTCGGCGTAGTAATCAAGGGAGGAGCGATTTTCTTTTTTTTTTTTTTTTGCATCCGTCCTTGCAGTGCCACAGTAAAATAATCTTGATTCTGAGTAAAAAAAAAAGGTTCTTTAGTATAAAACAGCAGCAGTTGATAAATGTTGACGAATAAACCGGATAACGAAAGTACTATTTTGTTGACAGTGGCGTTATGGTTTTATTTTTCGGGTTATCCTTTATTTATTTGCTCAGTATGCAGATATATCCAATTAGTACAATTATGATACCACAGAGTTAGTGTTTAGTAAATCATACGCAATAAATCTGAAACCATGACTACACCTTCATAAACTTTTTCACGAAAATTGAGTGCAAGGGATGCATGTAATTTGGTAAAAATTCTCAAATTGCTCTGTATACATTTAAAAAAATGTTATAAAATTGCGTGTATCATTGCTATGGGTAAGAGTGGTATGACACTAAATGTTCTGTTCACGTTCGTATTAAGAAACCTTAGCTTTCTGCCTGAGAATTGAAATGGTAGAATGTGGTTACATCCCCAAACTCTTCAAAAGAGGCCACTGTTGGACCATTATGGTTTTAATATCGTGTAAGAATGCGAAGTGAAACATCTTCAGTTCACGGATATTTCCACAAATTACTGTAATACGGGACCTGGCTACTTTTACTTAGGGAGCTGAAGTTCATGATTCGTGAATTATGGATTCGGACGGGGCATCTTCTCTACCATTTCGCCTGACCTTGAAGTCGAGGGGAGGACATGGATATTGTTATTAGAGCCACCAGCTTCCCTTTATTCCTACATCAGGAACAGCATAAAAGCGCTGGTCTGCTATTTTCCCACCGCCTCTGGAGGAAAGGTAATTCCAGAAAATGTGGGGGCGGATGAGATTTCCCTCTCGTATCGTGTCGTACAAATGTGCGAACAAAAGCCACAATGAGGATTCCTGACGGTGAATCTTCAACCATAAAGAAAAAAAAAAAAAAAACAGTAGAGGAAGCCAAGGGGGACAGGAATTACAGCTCCAGGAATGAATAAAGCACCTAATACTAATGATGTTGAATTACGCGGAGACGGTGCCTTGCGTAAAGTTGGATGCTGAGGAAGAAGAAGAAGAAAAAAAAGAAGAGAGGAAGAATTCGTTTCTTCTTGACCTGCGACGGGTAAAGTCTTGACCTTGCTCGGGTCGCAGGTCATCGCAACACTGGCGCAATTCTCGGCTCGTAGGGGCATTCGTGACTCCCCGCCTACGAGAGGGGATTGGTTCCTGTGGGGGGCTGCAAATGGCCAGCGCGTGCGGTGCCGTGTGCTCGGATGGACGGGAGGGAACGTGTCCTGGTTGCGATCGATGAATATATCCCCGCCACGAACTGAGGCACTTCGTTTTTCTGTTTTTAACTCAGGTGGAGCCCTATTGAAAGTTTGGGGGAATGGGGCTAAGCCAAACCGTTTTCCTCCATCTCTAAGGAAGCCATCACACTTTTAGCAATTGACTAAAACAATTTTTAGGCATTCGAGGGACCTTAACCTTTTCTGCACCACTGGGGCATAGATGTCCCGCAGAAAAAAAAAATTATTAACTATATCTAATTAGAAGTAAATTAGCTTTTCATTGTTATTCCAGTCAGTTTTCAAATCCCACCAGGATAAATGTGTCCAGGTTAAACGGTTAAATAGAACATTGTGACGCATCTCCCACTAAACACTCCTCTCAGAGTCCTAGAAGTTTTTCAATCGTAAAAAAAAAATATTGACACTGAAAGGGTTAAAAGCCCCTTTTCGAGGCCCAAAGCCATGGCTTCGCTCTCCTGCATAGTGCACAGTAGTCAGCAGCGGTGTAGTAAGATATTTTTCATGGAGAATGTCAGTAGAAAATTTTCGAAATAAACGGTCGAAAAATGCGATTTCAGACCCTTTCGTGCGTGTTGATACATAAATTTTCCTCCTTCACGGGGAGGAGGGGGGTTGTATGACCCCCTATCCTCCCTACGCCACTGGTAGTCAGAAACTAACCTCAGCTTCACCCCAAGTGCATGCTTGGTTACAAACAGGGCCTGATTACTGAATAAGCCAACTAGGCCATGGCCTAGGGCCCCCACAATTTAGGGGCCCCCAAATGACTAAAATTGCTGAAGTCAATGCCTAACTTTGTTTATCGTATGCTTAAAATTGTAAAGCCCCAGTACAGGGGGCCCCAAAAAAGTATTTGGCCTAGGGCCCATGATACCTTAATCGGGCCCTGGTTACAAAGACCTATTCCATTTACATCTCATGCAGGGATTCCCCCCCCCCTCCAAGAGCAATGGCGCATCTCACAATACCCCAAAGAACCCCCTCCCCCTCCCCAAAAGTGAGAGTCCTACCAAAAAGAGAAAAACGTGCTCTAAAAATTTCAATGCTGCAAACTGCGCCATTCTCACGCAATGGTTGTGCAGTGTTCAGCTTAACCCACTTATGCCCAAGATTTTTTTAAAACAATTCTTTTCAATTTTTATCTGCTTAAAACTCTTACTTGGAATGGTTTACATACATTTTAGGCTTTAAATAGTTCGCCGTTGCCATATTTATTAAGTTATTTAACGTCCTGTATATGGGATATTTTGCAGATATGTGAGCAAAATTCGACCTACTTGACTTTACTTTTGCAAAGTAACATCACAGAAGGCATCTTTAATCAGTTTTAAGTAAATCATTTCAAAATAGTTTAACTTTATGAAAAATAAGTTCGCAAAAAAAAACTTGCTTTCTGTGGCTATCCATCATGCTGGATCGTTGCTTGACCGATTTGTCTGAAAATAACTGTCAGTAAATAAACTCTGATGCCCAAACAGTGGCTCTGACTAGTTTTCTCACGAAGGACTATTTAACTTGTGAAAAACAGCTTTAGTAAAATTATATGCCCATTACAGGTTTTTGTATCCAGTAACTAACAAGCGTCCCGTTTTTAGGCTACTGGGCATAAATGGGTTAACCAGAATAAAATAATTACTGTTAAAGCAACAGTATAATACTGGCAGCCGAGGTTCCAGATTAAAAGTGTAAAATGCGCGGTTATAAACTGTAAAGTTAGCAATTTTATAGTTTATTACTGTAAAATTAACAATTTTAAAGTTTATTGCTGTGAAATTCGTTATTTTAGTTTATTACTGAAAAATTAGCTGTTTTATACTGTAAAACAACATTCATTTGTTACAGTGTAGTTCAATTTCTTAACTTCCGGGCCACGACGAGAAATCAATTACTCCTTTACCCTCTTAAAAGAAAAAAAAATAATTAAATGTTAAGTTTCAATTTTAACCTCCGCCCCCTCCTCATTCTGAAAGCAAACTGCAGATATTCGATGCGATATGCGAAATACCGTGCGAAGTAGTAAAAAGTCAAATTTGAGCGGAAAGACAAGTTCAACGCTTGGTGATTTGCAGTGATGGAGGTAGGCTTCTCTGCCCTACTTTGTGGGTGATAAGGAAAGTGTTTTTAAGGACTTCTAGTCGGGATCCTAATATTAAAAATGTAAAAATAGCAAGTTTGAAGCATTAATTGTAATTTTTATTTTTACTTTCTGCACAAAAGAATTTATTTATTTCTCCCAGCAGCAACCCACATTTCTACCTTGAAATAATCAAATTATAGTTAAAATAAGCCACAAAATACGCTTTTAGACTTCATCAAACTGTATTTGATGGTACTCTAACAGATTTCCCTCTGATTTTCAAAACTTTTGAATATCCGCTAAATTTACATGCACTTACAATACATCAACATATAATGTAGGTTAGCCTTTAATATTAATAATAGTATTAAATGTAATCCTTTTATGTTTGTAAAGAACGTGAATTTTATCTTTTATTCAGAGTTACAAACAACTGAAACACTTATAATGCATCAACACATGAATATTGTTTAGCCTTTAGTATTAATAATAGTATTAAATATATTTCTTTTATGTTTGTAAAGAACGTGAATTTTATCTTTTATTCAGAGTTACATGCATACAAACATACAAACCCACGTGTGAAACTAATAAAAGTGTATTAAAAAATATAAATATTTCGAGATTCAGCTTCACATACGGGACCATTTCACAGCCATATATTGCAGAATGACCTATGCATCCTTTTCGTTAGAATAAAGAAAAAAAAAAAAAAAATAGCAGCACTCAGGTGTTCAAAGGGTCAAATCTCCTGCAATTTGTACCAGACCCCCATGGGGTCATCACCGAGGCCCATCGCCACAACATTTACATAGCCGGGCGCACCTGTTAATCGGCGGATTATATCTGCTCCGTCCGCATCACTGCCCGCCATTCCGTCACGTCTGACCCGCGCGACGCTTGACCAATTACGCGCGCGAAATGTTTGACGATATATCGGGGACACTCCTCTGCACGAGCGAAAGGTGGCGATAAATTCCGGAGAAATGGACATGCGGAGGAGGTGTTTGCGTGAAATGTAATCGGTGGATTATTTTATTACCAAGTCAGATTTGGACATGGTCAGACTGAATGTAAATAAATATTTTTGGTATGCATTTTGTCCTGTCGGAAGATGGCAAACAAATTTCGATTTAAAACATTTCGCTTAAGTATATTTTATTTATGTAACTTAGAAAGAAATGAACTTGAATTTTGACATCTCGAGTTCAAATTATGTTTTTTTTTTGCAATGACGAATTGCGATAGGCTGTGGGCTCCTTCGCCGCCAAGTCCTGCATGGCGGTGCAGGGGACTGTTGCAGACTCCGTCTCACTACTCCTCTATGTGATGCATCAGAGTCCCGGTTGGTAGAGCAGCGATACGCGAGACGTCCGCAGAGTGCCAATCTGGCAGTACTTGACGCTTGAGGCTCTTGAAAAAAAAAAATTGCGATTCGTCATTTCTCAACAAAAAAGAATTTTAGACGACCAATGAAAGACCATGGAAAAATAAACGGGGGAGAGCAGAGGTGATTAGGATGGCAGGACAATTGGGACAGTGCCGAATCCCGTGTCTAAATTGAAATAAGTGAAAAAATATTTTTAGCTCGTTTGGTAGATATAGCAGCTTTGGATTCTTGATTCTTGCTGTTGGAAATGCTCTTTCGTATTTTATTTTGGCGTAAATGCAGTGTTATCCCATTTCTTTGATAATAAGGATGCAGTATAAAGAGATTTTGTATTTTGACGAAAGGATAATTACCTTATTTAATTGATGTTTTTTAAGACTTTATAACTGTTCAGCTTTTTTCTGTTAATTACTGCGGGGTCTACTTCTACTCGTTGTAATGCTCGTTAATAGTTTAATTGCTTTTAATACCCTACATTTAGCAGAGCGACCAAAGAAAGGTGGGTATACTGCAATTTACCGATACCAAATCTACACCCATAACCCCGCCACAACTCACATAGTGTTCTTTGCAAATACCGGAAGTTAATATGCCAGACCCTGTATTGCATGCCTTAAATGATTGCACAATTTTTTTTATGTTACAAAAAGAAAAACATAACAATTGGAAATCAAGCAACTCAAGCGACAAAAGTGATTTTTTCTTCTTCATTCCCCCTCCCCCCAACGGCTACAACAAGGATTTTACTCAGAAATAACAAGATCAAGTCAAAAGCAATCTCTGTATTCAATTTCATTGAAATAGTGCAAAAAGAAGCCTTACAACTACGAGTAATCTTGAACTTAAAAGTCAAAGATTACGCGTTTTCGTGACTTATATTAATACTGACTCCTACTGGGCAATTCGTGCTATTCACCTCAAATATATTTTTTAATTCTAATTTAATATTGTCATGTTTTCAACTACATGCATTAAATAAAAATCTTTTATTTTTTCAAAATCCCTTTAAGATTTTTGAAGGCTTTTAACTTAAAGCCTTTTTTCTTTTTTTTTTTCTTTTTTCATTTCTAAGCCACACACACACAGTAGACAAACAAACTAGCCTCTTGTTCCGCTCATTGTGTCTTAGAAACCAAATAAAAATCGACCGATTGGAAAACGCTTCTAGAAAAAGTCCAGTGCTGATTCTTCCGTCACGATTAATAGAAAAAGTCACGAGCGAAAAGCCTCAGCCAACACAGCGATCGCCACCCTCTCATCTGTGGGTGCAATCATTTCTAGCTTAGTGGTTCTACGCAGTGTCCTCGTCGCACGCACAGACACAATTACATTACACCAGTTTTTTTTGTCTTCCCGCGGAAAATACAAAAGCCTATTGATTACTGCCGAACTAGCTAACCCGTCATTTAGTGTATCTTCGTGATTTGCGGTGGTGTTTACCACCAGAAGTTTGAAAGGGAGCCGCTCTGTAACAAAGACAAAGTAAAGGAGAGAGAATGCGGGGGTGGGAATCGAGGGGCTGTTTGAGAAACTTACTCTAATCAGTGTTTCGAGTGGTTCCTGTTCGAAATAATAGTGCGAGTCTTTTTTTAGTTACGTAAGTATTGAGTTGGTTTGCTTTTTTCTTCCCCTTTTCTAGAAGTTGATGAAAGCTATTGAGTGGAAATTTGGAAAGACTGGGGGGAACTCTTGGGGGAGGGGATATTACCATTGAAAGTTTTTATTAAGGGTTGTGAGAGGGGGTGTTTTTAGGCATTATCGTTTCTGGCGGGAATTCTCCCCTTTTCATGGAAGGGAGAGTCTAGCAGTATTTGGTGTGGGTAGGGGGGGGTGCTCTTGAGGAGGGTGGCTACCCTTGGAATGAGAGATGCCGTTTTCAGAAAGTAATATGGTAATTCGTGGTGTATGTTCTTTTCGAAGTTTCTAACATAAAAGAAACTTAGTCACGGAAAGAAAATCCTTATCAGGCAAACCATTCGATAGCGTAAAAAGGATTTTTTTTTAACAACAGCAATCAAAAGAGCATTGTGTAATATGTTGGGTGCCTGTATTTTTGCCCTCGCGACCCCGTTATCGAAACGTGAGGTTTTAATGTTTGCCGAAATTTTAAAGAAAAGACGTAAATTTAGCGATTTTCGGGATGGAATGACAGTCATCTTACACATGATTTGTAAGTAAATGTCTTGCACATGCAGATGGTGAAACAGTGTGATAAATTTCTCGCTAAGTTCTTAAATTTTGCTCTTTTAAAAAAGTTTTTAAGATTTTTATCCCGTACGCCTCGATAGCGGGCTAAAAAGATATACAATTTTTGCATCAGAAATATGTCTCTAGATGCTCTTTCGATTTGAACCCAATTTTTCCAATTGAACCTTTTTCGTTATTATACTAGTCATGTGGTTCCCTAGTTAGGTATTTACAAAGACGCGGAAATTTTCGGTAAATTGTGTAATGTTGCCTCATCAATAACGAGTTTGAGTTTATAAAAATTCAAAACTCGAATAGACCGGAAAGTAATAGAGTTTTTCTCAAACCCTTAACTTGTGGACAAGTTTTTAATTTAGTCAATGATGTAACTACCTTCATTATTGGCTTACTTTTGCTGTCTAGGGAGCAAATTGTCAATCCCGGATCGACAAAAAGCAATGATTCTTAGATAAAAATTCTTTTTGATATAATTGCAGATTTTAGCCTAATTTTCAAGTATGGGGTTTTTCCAGCGATGGCCAGCATCAGAAAAAGCGTGGCTCTGAAGTATGATTATACAAAAACATACAGTTCCCATCAGATGAAAAAGGAGCAAATAAAGGAATTATGTTTTGGTGGCTCACCCTCTATACTCACCCGATATTGCATCAATGAATATTTTTTGAAGCTGATCGTAATACACAAAAAACTAACGACATTGACTGATATATGTATAACAAAGTTTAATTAGTGCAATTAAACGTTGTTTTATAAACGTTGTGCGCATTTGAACACCTCGAAAATAAAATGCTTATTAAACATAACTAAACACCTTTTACTGTCAAACATAAGAGGAAGATAACAGCAAACATACATTCGGCATTGATTGAAGAACCACGTTTTTTTCTTCTAATTGCAGTTTAATTTATTTGCCAATCGCGATGTCAATCCTGTTTACTTCATGCTCTTCATGCTTTTGAAATTCTATTTAAGTCATTATCGAAGGAAAGAGTTGATGGACATTTCTGACGCTTCTGCTTTTGTTCTGAAGCCCATTAAGAATCTTCTTGATTGAAATATTCTAATAGTCCTACGCAGCAAATCTGGTGCAATTGCAATTGAAATTACTACCTGATGGCTATCAGTCAAAAATTGGTGGTATTTCCGAACTGATTTCTCTTCCCAGTGAAGTGTCATTATTGTATCTACCAGTTTGTTCATTTTTTCGCTCTATTAAATGTGATATTTATACGAAGGTGAAAACGTGAAAAATAAGTACATGAATTGGAATTCGAATTCTTGAAAGCTATGCATTTTCCGAGAATTCCGTGTTTTTTTTATGATTAGACGACCAAATGTATGTAAATCAACACGATTTACATACAAAGTTCTTTAGAAAAACACTAAAACATTAAGTCAATGCTTCCTTAGAAGGAAAATAATCAGTTAATATCTCACATAGCAGTAACACTCTTCCAAGTTAATATTTACCGAATGAATGTGAGTCAAAGGACGACAAGGAAAAATAAAAAATCTTATCTCAATCGATCACAGTGCAATTCAGGATGTAGTGGAGCACTCTAATTGGACCTTCCTGTGTTTTACCCCACAAAGAACATCCTATTGATCCCCCCTGACCAAAATGTACCTCCTGGGTTTGTGTTGCGGTGGAGAACTATAAAGAAAATGATAGTCGGTGCTCTATGGGATGGGCTGTTAGGGGACTGTATACTAGTTTCAAACCAGAGTAGGATCTGTTTCAAATTCTTATTTACACATACAGTATATAGCAGAGATATAGTTATTTCTTAATTTCTATTCTTTTTTTTCTTCAATGGCGGGAAAATACTCTTGAATCTGTTCGTTTCCCGATTGGAGCTAGCTTTACTTGCAGATCGGCTCTGCCCACGGAAATGACTTTGCTCGAGGAAAGATAACTTTTAAATAAGATATTTTTTTTGCAGATTATTTTGCTTTTTACTTTTCTGGTAACGAAATTTCATGAGTTTTTTTGATTAGTTCTTTCTTACTTAAATGCTTCAATGAATTTTGCAAAAAGTTTGAGTAATCAGGTGTTCTTGCATATTTTCATAGGGAAAAATTCGTCCTCCTATGGGGGAGCAACCCTCTAGGAGGGAGATTTTCGAAAAAAAATTCATTTTATGTTGGATTTTTGCTAAATTGCTCACAGTAGTCCACTGGTGCTCAGAAATTCACATAAAGAACGAAGAATTTTCCTTTGCAAATTCAGTTTACATCGGATGTTTGCAAAATATGGTTTGCAATGAGGTCCTTTGATGCTCAGTAATTCACATTGGGATTTTTTCGCTCCGCTATGGGGGTTGACCCCCTGCCCCTTAGGAAGGGTTTCATCACAACATCTGTGAAATGAACATTTACGTCTTTTGATAACAACTACAGCATTTTTTGAATAAAAAAAATAGAAAGAATGAGGTTGAACTTAAAATTTTGAGTTATAAAATCGCATATTTTATGCATACTAGCTGCGAGGGCAGCTAGATTAGCTTCCTGCGGCATGTTGATGCATAACGTCACCCCTCTCTAACTCTCACCTCATTTTGATGTTATATTATTTGATATAATTTAATGTTCATTAGATTTCAAGACATACCACGCACGTGCGCACGTGGCCCGGCGTTGCACGGGCACTTCGTACCTTGAAAGTAGTGAGGAAAATTTTAAGAATCTACTCCCCGCCAAGGCGGCTCGCTAAGAGGCGCCTTTTCTGTTTTCCTGCATCAAAAAATCATTCGAATTATTGAGATGTTGCACGGGCACTTCGCGATTTCAAGATGGTGAGGAAAGTTTCAGTAAGTTCAGCTTGCTCAAAGGAAAGAAGCAGACATAGATACTCAGTTTTTAACATAAGTAGATGGCTTTTCAACAAATGAATGTTTCAAAATATTACAAGTAGTTAGCGATAAAAATACTACGTAAGTCGCCCGCTTATGAGTTTCGTGTTTGATTTAGTTAAGGCCTTCATTCAAAATTCTCATTATTATTGCTATTACTGTTTCATAGCAACCAATGAACGTTTTGCAACAATGGATTTCATATTTAATCATTTATTAGGCTTAATCGCTTTAAACTTGACTACTTATTAATTGATATCTTCGCTGGTTAAAATCGTATAATTATATAAATTGAAACTAATGAAGCCTGAAAACTTACCTACACTGTTAAAAAAATTTCCTGAAAATAACGAAAAAATATACGGCAGCTGAGTTGCCGGAGTGTTTCCGTTTCGTTAATTATATTTCCGTGATTTTACGGAAAAATGACGAACGGACCGTTCGTCATTTTTCCGTTAGGCATTTTTTCGTTTCGTAATTCTCCGTTCTTCATTTTTTTCGGTTCTTATTATCCCCGCTTATACGTTATAGGCTTATACCTATACGCTTTGACTTATATGTATACATGCAAGATGGAAAATTATTTAAATTTTGCAAATTAACAAGCGCTTTTATAGCAGCTTAATATCAATAGCAAATTATCTATGGAAGTTCAATAAATTAGTCCTTTAAGTGTCTCAAAATGCGTAGATTGTGTAGAACAACAAATGCACAAATTGAAATTTTAAGAAACATTTGAAAATTGGCGAAACAATATAAACATATAAAAAGAACAAACATGTTTCGTAAATTTTCAAATGTTTCTCTAAAGTTTCTTAAAATTTCAATTTGTTCATTTGTTGTTTTTTCCAATCTACACATTTTGCGCCACTTAAAGGACTAATTTATTAAACTTTCATATGATATTTGCTATTAATATTAAGCTGCTATAAAAGCGCTTGTTTATTTTGCAAAATTTCAATAATTTTCCATCTTGCATATATAAGTATAAGCGTATAGGTATAAGCCTATAACGTAAAAATGTGGGTGATTAAAATATGGGAAAATGAGAAACAGAAAAATAGAGCAATTAAAAAAGGAGCGTAAACTAGCTCACCAGATAATTATATATATATAAGACAAAATGATGAGCAAAAATGTAAACTTAAAACTCTTACGAATTTTGTTTTTTAGAAAAAGTTTGAAAACTTTTAAACATCTTGCCTTTAAAAAAAAATACTAAAGCAATACAAGAATTGGCTTTTTTTTTTTTCATTAAAAATTTTAGTTCATTAAAATAACATGATTTTTTTGAAAAGATTACATCAATCTCGCATAAAATACTCAAATATTTTGAAGATGGAATGATCAATGCATAGTATTTCTGAGCGCATAACTTCAAACAATTAAAAAGTATTAACAAGGTGCACTCTTTTAAAAATATTTTCTCTTATGTTTGAATAAAAATTAAGTTCTTCCGAAAGTTCTTTTTTTCCTTTCTGAATTTGAAACATTCGTGGTTCCTTAAAAAAAAAATCCTGTATTGTTACTGATTTCCTTTATTTTCATATATATTTACGTTATGGTGTTCATAGTGATCAACACTTTCAGAAATGCACTCTCATAATTAACGAATTTTCTTTGTTTTTGATGAAATCACTTCCAAGAATATACCCCGAGCGAACATTTCGACATTTTTTGGGGATGAATTTCGTCAAATGTAGCGAAATATTTCTTTATCCTAGTATCGTCAAATTGACAATCATTTTCGTAGTTTTGACAACATTAATTTCGTCACATTAACGAAGTAAAGTCATAAAGTAAAGAAGCTAAGTTTTGAAACTAAGCTTTTAAATCTTGATATAAAATTACAAAAATCATTTCACTAAATTTTACTAACCCTCAGCACCAGTAAATTTATACATGCAACTACTAAAATGCACAATTGGTTTACATCATGAAATAACTAACTGTTAAGTCTGGACTCATATTAAAATAAAAATAGCAGTAACAAAAATAAAAATTCTTACCTCTTAAATAAAAATTTTAAATTTTGTTGCTCAAAAAAGGCAACAATAGAGCGAGTAGATTTTAAAATATACTAACACGCCCTTTTGTTGCCCATTTTGAATTTATCCATTGCGATAAACGAAGTCTTCTTAAAAATGTTGAGCTAGAGGAAATGCTGGATACCGAATAATCACATGAAAAGATCCAAATTATTTTTCCAGTCAATTTGATTAACTACGCAGAATCTTGGAATAATTCTTCTTCGAATGCTATAACAATAGTCAACGCTCTTCGACGAAGCATTTTCAAATTGAAACAAAATGGCACACATAATAACGTCCTGAGGAACACGATAAAATAACATTCGACTGTGATGTTTTTTGTAAAGTAGCTATACAAACGACGAGACACAGATGTCCTCTTTTCCATGCTAATGGGAATAACACAAGTCGCTTTCACAGAAGCTTAAATATGCATATTAATTCTCGATGACTTTGCGTTACTTTTGCTGCGCACTTTGATTCAGTTATGAATCATTTTTGCTGCCGACGTCGTTTCTGCGCACGCGCCAAGTCTCTTCAGACTGTCTTTAACTTTCTTGTTCGGTTATATTTCAACCACAAAACCGGGTAAATTCCGTTTTTTGTTTCTCCAACTTGGTAATTCACGGAATAGTTCCGTTTTTTCAAGGAAAAGTTCTGTTTTGAAACGAAAACGGAAATTTACTGTTAAAATCATTAAAAATCTTCCTGAAAATTCAGGTTTTTTTTAACAGTGTATCTATCGGTACCTGGTTCGACTTTCAGTTCATTGGCGTTCAGGAGAAAGAAGCGTGACATAGATAGAAAGAAAGATAGTTAATAGTTAGAAAGATACTCAGTTTTTAATATAAGTAGATTGACGGGAATTTTTACACTATTTTTTTCTTTTATTTAAGCCTGATTGTTGAAAATGCGTCCCTTGACACAACTTTTATTTTCCAGGTAGATCGTGCAACGCCAGGCATCGCAGCTAGTATGTTAATTAAGAAGTCCAACCTCTCGAGGTAACGGCAACGCAACTCTTCGCAGTCACAAATAGATCTGACACAACATCAACAACAACATGTGCCACCACTTGTTACACAAAAGTGAAACAGCAACTGACATTGAACCAGATGCTAATGATTGTAATCTGAAATATATTTATAAAAAGTCAACTCATTAAAACCGCAACATGCTGCTTTCCTTCCTGAGGTCATTTTTTAATTCAACAGAAGGATGTGGTAAAGTGAGGAGTGCTGAAACTTCATGCGGATGCGGTGTATGCAAATTTGATGTTTTTAAATATTCAGTAGCAATTATGGTGAAAAGTGGAAGTGTAAAACAAAAGAGTTTCTTACAGCTTGAGAACAAAATATAGCAAAGTATTTCAGATTAAAAATCAATTAAACTTCAACATTTAAAATTGCGGTTAGTAGTACTTGGCGAAATTTTTTCAAAATATACGGTTGAAAATTTCAAGCAACCGCATTTTGTTGCTAAATTACTGTCTTTATTAAGCAGTAAGTTACAGCCCATAAACTAGGCAAAAGTTAGAGCTACATGAAATATACCAACAGCCCAGTTTTGCTGTCCAGAGGCAGCAGTTTTGTCCTTTTTAAGGTCTATTCGTCATTTGACGTCACTTCCAAAGATAAGAGTACCTCTTCTACTTTTGAAAATGTTACTGGGTGCAGTTGAAGTATTTAATTTTATCAAGGGTCATCTTTTTGTCGTCTTTCAAAATTAAATTTCTTTTTCATCTTTAGACAACTCTTTACCATGATAGGAAATTGAACTCTTCTCGAGCATACTTTTACGGTTGAAAGCACACAGGATAATTTAAATAACCCTTATTTCAAATGCCATACGCAGTCAAAGAAAATAAAAGAAAAAAAAACTGCAGTGCAACTTAAAAATGTCTTGCAAACTGGACTTCTATAACGGTTTTAACACTAAAAAATATCTATAGTAGAACTACAAAATCTTTAGTAAACTGGACTTAACATAAAGTTTTCCAGTAACTGTACACAGCTTTTTCTTTAGTAACGCTGATCATTTTACTTAAGAAATAGCTGTACCGTTACGAGAAAAGTTAATCACAATTTCCTAGAGGTTTTCTAGTCAACTGCAGCTGTTTTTTACAGTGTAGAAACGATATAGTTGTTTCTTAAGTATCACAACAATGCAGATTCTTCTTCAGTAATGCTACTTAAAAAGGAGCTGTGTGATTACTATTGTAAAAAAGCAGTCGAAAACTTTGTACTATGAAATGAGTAAAATGGGGCATCGTGTATTCAAGTACAAATAAAAACATTTAAAATGAGGTAAAAACTCTGCAAACAGTTATTTCGAAGCTTTAAAATACAAGCCTCTTCATCAATGCATAAAAAAGAAAGAAAAATGGTTCACCAGTCCAAACCAACGGTCAATTGAACAGTATCATTACTAGATGAATTGATTGCTATCCCAGCTTCCAAAATACTTTCAAGTAGTACTGCCTTTTTTCTGCAGCGTAGTCGGACAGTCTTCAAACACGGAGGGTCCTCCTTTTTGACGTCATCCATGACACAAACCACAGCAATTCACTGCAACAAAATTACTAGCATTTATATGTCAAAGCTTTAAAATACAAGCCTCTTCATCAATGCATAAAAAGAAAGAAAAATGGTTCACCAGTCCAAACCAACGGTCAATTGAACTGTTTCATTACTAGATAAATTGATGGCATCCCAGCTTCCAAAATACTTTAAAGTAGTACTGCTTTTTTTCTGCAGGGTAGTCGCACAGTATTCAAACACGGAGGGTCCTCCTTTTTGACGTCATCCATGACACGAACCACAGTAATTCACTGCAACAAAATTACGAGCACCATCATATCGAGGAATTCTGTTGACTGCTAGGTAAAGGGTATAGTCGGACAGTCTTCAAACACGGAGGGTCCTCCTTTTTGACGTCATCCATGACACGAACCACAGAAATTCACTGCAACAAAATTACCAGCACCATCATATCGAGGAATTCTGTTGACTGCTAGGTAAAAAAAAGGCTTTTGAAATTCTATTTCTATGAAAGAAAGGGAAAATTTCACTTAAATGTGCTCCTGCTGTCTGATCCCAAATGTGTTCAATGTCAGTTTAAATTGAACTAATATCTTAAGTAGAACATATATTCGGAGCACATTTCAGACATTTTCTTTTGCATGGAGCACATTCGAAGTACATTCTAGTGTGCTATAATCAACTCGCAACTGGAGCACATTTTCGAAAAATTTGTGTACCAGGCGTATTTCCAATCCGTGTACTCGAACTTTTAGGCAATTTTCAACGTAAATAAATCTTCTGAATTTAAGCATTCTAAGGGATTTCTAACGTGTACGTAGAATTTCAGGTAACTTGCAATTAGAACTCATTTTCGGAATGAAAGTGTTCCAAGCGTGTTTTCAATTTGTACCAGGAATTTGCACTGCATAATTTCTTTACTAATTTGAGATCAGTGCAGTTAATTTCGACTTGAGCTACTTTATTTATCTGGATGTTAGAAATTTTCCAGCAGAATAGCTTTAGTCTTTGACTTTTCAAATACCCTACAGTGAAGAATTTTAGAAACTAGCTCGTTCGACACTAAAAAAAAATATTGCATTCAATTAATTGTGGGTGTGTTTCATAAATATGGACAAACCCATATGTTCCAAATGAAGCTTTGCCTTGATTCTTTTGAAGGTGGTTTCTTCGCGTGAGAAGGGTAATGGCATAAAAAACGAATCGTGCAAAAAGATAAGCCTGCAATAGAAATGACACAACTCAAAAAAGTGAAATGAAAAAAACACTAATTATTATTTTCGAACATGCAAATCGTAACAATTATTGAACTGGGAATTTGTAGTGCATAATTTTCATACTGATGATATCAGTTACAACACTTTTTATAAAATGTTTATCGTAGGGGAAAAAAAAAACTTGGTGTGAACAAGGGAAAAAATTGCAATACAGTCAATTCTCGATAACTCGAATTTGAAGGGATCGAAAAAAAAACTTCGAGTTATCGGAAGTTCGACTTATCATTAGTTTCGATTTCCAACACTTTAATAACAAAAACTTAGAATATTCAATTTATGTACAGATAACTGACAAGTTTAATTAATTAAAATGTACACTATTTGAATTAAAACGTTAAGAAAAAAAAAAAAAAGAAAAAGAAACAGTAATATTCGAGTTATCGGACTTCGAGTTATCGCGAATTGACTGTATATAAAGAATTTAGGACATTTCTTGCTCAATAGTAGGAAGAGAAATGTGTTTCACTTTTGCCAGTATGGCAAAAATTAGGATAGATTCTTTGCTTGACATAATCTTGGAATATTTTGTTGGAAGAATACAGAAACTTTCCCAATAAAAGCCAGTCAAGTTTCTGGAATAAATCCGGAAACGTCCAAGAAAATTTAAGAATGTTGAAATAGCTTGGCAACTTCCTGATATACCAGGAATGCTCATAAAGCCAATGTGGTTGAAACTAAGCTTAATTCCAAGCAAATTCTGTGCAGCTTCTTTTTCAGCAATTTTTGCAAAGTTAGAACATCAGGAGACTGAACTTAGTTTTCGTTTGGGGCTCAGAGGCTCTGGAAGGGCAGTGGAAAAATTCAAAGAGATCGTTATGGGAATTTGCCGTTGGAATTCATCTTTTATGTCACCAGGAAAGCTTTACATTAATTCAAGGAGCACAATTTATACCTATCTTAATTTTTAGAGGGACATCGGAATATTACTTTTGATTTTTAAGTCACGGAACGGAAAATCGCCTATATTGGACCACTTCTTAAATTGGGCCTCGGGTTTAAAATTTAGTACAAGGATCTATGATACTTTAACAGTGGAAACATAAAGTTTTAGGAATAAAACCTATGAGGATGAAGTTTCACCTGTCTTTGAACTATGCGTTGTGTGAGTTGTGGTGTAATTTGTGTTGAAAACGTGTAAAAGCTTAATTTCGCGGACTTGTATCTACCAAAAAATCTCTCGAAGACTGGGAGTCCATACACTTTCTAATAACAATGCAGCTCCTTTATAAGTAGCATTACTAAAAAGCTGCATCGTTATTACACTAGAAAAGAACGGTTATACTATTAGAAATTCTCCAGGAAACTGGGATTCCATAAACTTTTCCAAAAAAGATAAAGCTATTTTTAAGTAAAATTGACAGCTTTAATAAAGAATAAGCTACGGCTACTAGAAAACTTTATGTAAGTTCAGTTTACTTGTGATTTTATAGTAATGCTGCAGTTATGTTCTTTTAGTGTAAAAGCCTTTACGAAAGTCCAGTTTACTATGGAATTTTTTTTTTTTTTTTTTTTTTGTAGTGCTGCAGTTCTTTTTGGAACAGTGACAAATTACTATGTGTGTTTTTTCTTTTTCTTCTTTTGAACTGAAGCATTGAGTAGTCTTTTTTTCAGATTTTACTCAAAGTCTGTAACAGGGCGTCCCGGTGCTCCACCACCTGGGACGTCCGCCGGTCCTTGCTCCTTCACCACTATGCAAGACATGTTGGCGTCCATGTTCTGCATGGTGGCGAAGGAGCATACGTACGCACACGCATCTATCGCAACTCGTCATTTCAAAAAACTTAATTTGAATTCAAGGTGTCAAAATTCAAATTAATGTTTTCTCTTTTTGTTAAAATTATCATATTATGACTTTTGTCATCTTTTGCTTTATTGGACAATTTTTCTGTGTTTTATTTGCATTTCTGAACAGTGTAGTATTCAGAGCCTCCTCAATGTATCACTCTTTTAACTAAAGCAAAACCCTCTATATAACCCAGGTAGCACAAAAAACGTTTTTAAATGGTTGCCACAACGTTAATAACCATTTTCCAACCTTTAAAAAACGAAATGTGCTACTTGGGAAGCTCCTCCGAGCAAACCTACAAACTAATTTCCACAATTTATGCCCGTGCCCCGTGCGGTACTTAAAGACGGGGGAGCCGGAAAAAAAAAGCGCTCCTCGGCCATATTGTTCAGTCTTCTATCACCTGTATGGTAATGAGTGGCAAGAGGCTGCGATGGGATATTTATATCCACATGGAGGCATACTCCGCCGGTTGACAGGTCTTACGGCGGGCCAGATCGTGTCCGACTCCGCCTCCCTCGACGGGCAGATGCACGGGGGTGCGGCCGCGTTTTAGGCCTAACATCCTGCACGGACTCTCAGAGCCAAAGCGGGACAAGTCTCCGGGGGGCCGGCTGCTTTCTTAGAAATTAGAGGGTTATTTGGGACATGTGTGACCGCCAAAGTTTGAAATCCGGCATTCTATAGCATGCTTAGGAATTGTATATCATGCTTAAAAGCAGCCGAAGGTACTTTTACCCAATATACACAATGCCAACACAAAAAATTTTCATATTTCACACATATCCTAGGCATTCTATAGAATGCCATACGAGTAACTGGCAAAGTATGCAATTGATGTTCGATTTTCGTTAAGTATCTAAAATGTTGCATAGTATCTCACTTAAATGGAAGTGTCATTCAAGCCTACTATATGTTACAACAAAAATTTTAATATTTATTTCCTTTTTTAATTGAATTTTTTTTTCCCTTTGTAAGAGAGGTATACATTTTTCTGTGTACAACTTACATTTAAAAAAAAAAAAAAACATTTTAACTTTTTTTTATGATCTTTTTTATTGTTTCATTCATAACAGAACTTGCATTTTTAAAGTCAGTCATTAAATGACCACGTCATTTATAAAATAACTATATCTACCATTCATCATATTTTACCTAAACAGCATTTGGCACTTTATAGAAAGCCTAAGCATTGTTACCCAATGTCTAGAGAAATAATGCAATACAGTGAACTCTCACTTATGCGCCGGCCCAAGGGACCAACAGAAAAAGGCGCATAAGTGAGAGAGACGTATAAGTGAACGAGTCTATTAAAAGGACTAAAACGCAACATAGGTTCTAATGAGAGAAGGAATAAGAATGTTTCTATAGACAAGAGACCTATTACTACGGTTTGGCAATTACTGTGACGTAATTACAATGATAAAGAGAAAACAAAAATTGTAGCATACCTAATCACAAACTGGTCCTTTTAAAACGATCCATAGTAGGTAATTGTCCCTCTTCGAACTCTAGTTCATGCGGAAAAAAATGCCTTCCGCGAGCAATAAAATCGAAAGATTAAAGAGGAAAGTGAAAAAAAATGCTTATTTTTAAAAAGAAAATAAATATATTTTTTACATTTTACGAAAAATTCGGCGCATAAGTGAAATATTTTTCTTTACAGCGACGCATAAACGAATGATAATATCATTATTTTGATATGGAATGTGCTGGGACCATTCAAAATCGTCGTATAAGTGAAAAAGGCGCATAAATGAGGCGGCGTATAAGTGAGAGTTCACTGTATTTTTCCTATTTCATTACTTTGCTGAAAACGTAGCTTCAGTCTAGGCATTCTATACAAAACAGGAGCTTCATACTTTGACTTTAATGCATTAATAATTTGAATAGAACACGTTTATCTGTTCGTACAAGGGTTAAAAATTCTGCCACTTGAAGCTACTGGTCAGCCACCTTGTTTAGTAGTCACCCAGGTAGCACAAAAAACGTTTAAACGTTTTGTAAACGTTTTTAATCCGTTGTTACAACGTTAATAGCCAATTTACAACCTTTAAAAAACGAAGTGTGCTACTTGGGCAGAGAAGTCTTACTGCGGATGGGGAGATTCCGGGTTCGAATCTCTATCTCGGACGTAGATGTACTTTCTCTTTCTTGTCCTTGTCCTGTCTTTGTGTGCCTAACACGCATGTTTATGGCATATGTATGGTGTGGAAGTCGGACTTCACACCAAATTACAGTACAGTTGGGAAAGGGAAGCCGCTCACCCCAAATTGTCAGCCCAGCTGACATAAGACTACAACACTGAAACTACTTATGGATTTCGTTTCGTCCTAGCCATACTGTGTCGGTTATGACTGGCATGGTACTGAATATCCGGTTAAATTATTGAGGAAAAAACTGTCTCTGGTAAGAAATTAAGGAAGATGCAACTTTAAACACATCCCAGTCTTACGGAAAAGCTCTTCATTAAATTCAGAAACATGACCGGCTTTAATTGCAAGTGTACTCAGATGAAAATAAGTACAGTAGCCGCCCGTTATATCGCGCCTCCTTATATCGCTCATTCGGATGTATCGCTCTTTTCTTTTGTCCCCCCCCCCCAAAAAAAAAAACATTTAGTTCGAAACTATTTTTGAGAAAATATGTAAGGTGCTCAGAAAAGGTCTCTTTCTCATTTATTTTGTTATCAATGAACAAAACGATCTTTCTCATTTATTTTGTTATCAATGAACAAAACGAAGATTCTTCTATTCTTCTGAATTCGCTGAAAAGAAGCAGCAAATTCCTGTCACCCAAACTTGCATACTGCAGAGACAGTTTGGAAACTTCTGACCACTTTCTTTTGTATTGATACAATGAGAGAAACGCATCTGGTAAGTGTCAAGAAAACACACGCCCTATAATCTAATGTTCGAATAAATGAATTTTTATGTATGTGCACGTATAATTTACTTGTATGCTGGATAGAAAAGTACTTTAATGACCTCGGTTATATCGCGCTTTCGAATATATCGCGCTTTTTTCTTGTCCCTAGAAAAGCGCGATATAACGAGGGGTTACTGTACTAGAATGTTCTCCGAATCTATTCCGAAGGTGTCCTGCTTAGTATATTTAATTACTCTAAATGAAGGAGCATATTTGGGAACATATTGGTAGTAGAGGCGTATTTAAGAGCAAACTTAAGAGCACATTTGGGTACACTTGCGAAGTTGTCGCTTTCTTTGCCACAAATACAATTTCAACAGCTTTCTCCAACTGTTTTTCAAAAGAATCTCTCAATGTGATACTAAAAGAGATTTTGTTACAAAATTCGTCGTCACCTGATGTGGCGATAAGCTGTCAAAATGAATGGCCTTCTCTGATCATAGATCGTCCTTTGCACAGCCGTGGAGAGGACAGCCGACTCTTCAGTTTTCTGAAAAATCATCAGCAAAAAACTATTCGTATAGTTAAGGGAATATATCGTATGTGCTTTAATGATTGTCGCGAAAGGTGCGCCACAAAACCGTTCTAAAAGAAGAGAGTCACTGTTCTGAAAATGTTTCAAATGAGTTCCAGAAATTAAAAAAAAGTATGTTGAAACAAATAAGTCTTCTGAAAATTATTTTCAGAAGTGTTTTAAAAACTGTTGCAAAACGTGAGCCTTAAAATTTTCTAAAAAAGGCATAATAGTTTATCTTTAAAAAGATATGCATTCTAAAGATTTAGTGTTTAAAACTAAACAATTTTAATTATTTATATCAATGGTCTTCATTTAAACTCTGTTGGCCAGCAGAATCCTTAAAACAGCAACTTTTCTTATAACCTTGCTTTTTAACCAGTACAGAAGAGTCACAAAAGAAATAATACTTAAAGCAAATCAATATAATATAGGTGTAGTATGCGCAGAAATTTAGTAATTTTTTCCGATATTTCAATCATTAAATATGATGTAAAAAGGGATCTTTCATATCCCCCTTGCATTATTTTTAGTCTCTGAAGTGTACCTGAATTTTATTTTCTAACTGACGAAATTTATAGGGATGTTATCTGCTGTCATATTTCAAATTCATTCAACTTAACATTTTTAAAGTAAAAATGCTTATCAATTAGAGTTGGTGCTTTATTATTTTATTTTCCAATTTTTGTTTTAATGAACCCCTTTGCAGAACTCCATCGGGGTTTGCAGAATGTGTTCTGCTAATATTAATTGCACCATATAAAACTAAATGCAAAACTAATACCATAATAGCACAAAATATGATAAAGCGTGCTTTGGAATTACCAAGAGTTTCCTTTTTGATGGAAAAAAAATACTTGTAGTAATTTTGTGTACTAAGCACTCTCGATTCTTCAGTTAAGCACTTGCATTTAATGAATAGTTAGTTGTAGCATAACTCTCATTGAATAGTGGTTCTTTTTTACTGAATCCATCAGCAGAATAAAAGAACTGTGGGCACCCAGTTGTAATAACTTAGCTGTACTAACAGCAGTTTTTCAGAATGCTTTATTTATGTCCCTATAATTGCTGGTTGCGCTACGTATTGGAGTTTTTCCTGATATTTACATCATTTTAACGCCTTTGTTGGAAAGGATTTCAACTGAATTCGTTATTTCGTCAGAGCGGTTTGTTTTTAGTTCGCAATTTTGTTGAAGGTTTTGGTTTTATTTTTCCTACTGCTTTGGTCATATGAACGAATGGTGCTATTATTATTTTTCTTTTGGGTGAACCTGGCGTCTATGTTATTGCTACAAACAACGATCGTAACAGGAATAACGTATAGCCATTTTAAAAATCAGTACTTCATTTGTATAAAGGAATATAATTTCTAATCTTCTCTTCCCTTGTTTTTGCCTATTGGACGGTAACCGGGTTATTTAAGAATAAAATATCTTTTAAGAGCTACAGAACTCCTGCAAGCATTTTGTTGAAAACGAATCCCAGTTGTTAATATATAATACTATAATTACACTCTAAAAAAATTGTCTGTAGGTGCATGCCACTCTAGTGAATTTTAATCTCCTTAGTCCCGGCTTCGCATATAGAAGACACTACATTGTAAGAAAATTCCGAGACATCAAGCAGTATTTTCGGGTACGTTCCGGGATTTTAATAGCTTCCACCATTATACCCTGTAGAAATCACGTATCTTTGCGAAAAAGTTTCCTGTTTTGCTGCTTATTGTGTAAATGCAGACTGCAGATTTCTCATTGTCGTGAAAATATATGTTTAGCAACTAGTTTCAAAATAAACTGAATAGTTTTATTAAGCGTAAGGGCCTGGCTCCTCATCAGCAGAAAACCGACCGAAACCGAAGGCAGAAACCGAAAATCCGGGTACTTTGAATTTAAAGGAAATGAGAAGCACCCGGATTTTTGGTTTCAGCCTTAACCCTACACTGCATGATTTTTTGCTATTTAAAAATTATATATGTGCTTTTCAATGTAATAAGAAAGCGCGGGAAATATTTTTAAAAATTTAATTTTGAGGATAAATGGTTATATTTTCTTAAAATACTTGCTTTTTATGCTTAAGTTGCCTTATGACTACATTTTGCTGGTGATAAGGAAAAATAGTTCATGTATCCATTATCCAATTGGCAATGCTATGCAGTGTAGGGTTAAATTTCGGTCGTTTTCTGCTGATGTGAAGCCAGGCCCTAACACCTTCAAAACAATTACGGCCCGTTCGTATTGCCTAAACCCATGAGGAGGGCGAAATGAACTGTGAGAACTAGGTTTGCTAGAATTGCAGGCAAATATGCAGGTTTGCATTAGTTTCTGCCACGTAAGCTAAAATGCTTTAGCAGCTTTCCTGGTAAATCAAGAAGGTGCCAAGCCCTTACCAGAAACACTTCTAAGTCTTCTAACAAGATTCCTCATTTACTCCAAAAAGGTAACTTGTTTTATTGGGAAAATTTCTGAATGTTTCATGGAGATTCCAAATCCATTTTAGGAATGTTACTGACATTTAGTGGGGAGGGGGGCGGGGCTTTCCTGTTTTTTTCCAGATATCTTACTGGAAAATTTTAGGCTCATCAGATACCCACTATTTTCCAGAAACGCCCTTGATTTTTCTTTTTCGGAATTGCAGCAAAAAATGCCGCCAAACAAAATAAAATGCTTTACTTTTCAATACATCAGCATCAATTTTTTAACAGCTACCGTTTATTTCTTTTGATTGTATTAGAGTCTACTTTCTTCCATTAAATATATCTACACTTAAATATTATTATCATTATTATTATTTATTTATTTAGTTTTCCAAAAAGAAATGTAGTTTCAAATCAAGGTTTTTCCCTTATATGTAAGTGAACACAAATGAAAAAACTGATTCAAAAGTGACTAAAATGTACAGTGAACTTTCACTTATACGCCGCCTCACTTATGCACCTTTTTCACTTATACGACGATTTTTAATGGTCCCAGCACATTCCATAGAAAAATAATGATAGTCTCATTCGTTTATGCGTCGGTCTAAAGATAAATATTTCACTTATGCGCCGAATTTTCCCTAAAATGTAAAAAATGTAATCTATTTTCTTTCAAAAATAAGTATTTTTCTTCACTTTTCTGTTTAATCTTTCGCCTTTATTGCTCACGGAAGGCATTTTTTCCGCATGAACTAGAGTTCGGAGAGGTACAATTACCTATTATGGATCGTTTTAAAGGGAATATTTTGTAATTTAGGTATGCTGCAGTTTTTGTTTTCTCTTTATCATTGTAGTTACGTTACAGTAATTACCAAGCCGTAGTAATATGTCCCTTGTCTACAGAAACATTCTTATTCATTCTCTCATTAGAACCCATGTTGCGTTTTAGTCCTTTAAATAGGCTTGTTCTCTTATGCGTCTCTCTCACTTATGCGCCTTTTTCTGTTGGTCCCATGGGCCGGCGCATAAGTGAGAGTTCACTGTATTTTTTATGCTGAAATTTGTGTGAGAAGTGCTTTGTGAGTACAATACTTCATTCACCATCGCAAAATAAAGTAAAAACAAGTATGTGCTGCTTTCTCAACAAATCGAAACTGAAATTCCAAGTTATTAATTTATTTATTAAGTTAATATGGTGATATTTCAGCTATTTATATTCACTGCCTCATAACTCTCACTAATTTTTTTTGGCCATACTCGGTTATTTGAAAATAAAGTTACTGCTAGTAAATTTTTGCTGAAAATTATTACTTCAAAAAAAATTAATATCTTCAAGTGAGATAATCTTTCTCTCCAGGATTGGAATTCAGAATCACGTGAATTAGAACTATTCATCAGTTAGACATGCACAGAGGATTGTTCGTGAATTACCAGAAAAGGCAATTACGTTCCAAGATGAGATGCATTAATATTCATACGCGGAAGAAATGAGTTCCTCGCCACTTTCTAGTGGTGACGTTCGGGTGAAAGAAGTTAATGATATAAATTTGTGACGGTGGAGGTTTTCAAATGATAATGTCTGATAGAAGTGAGGGTACAGTGCTGATTCAATTTTTAACTAAAAAATAACTCAAGCAATTTTAAAATAGGTTCTTTCAATGCTACGTTTAAAAATAAAATACATTGCTTTTTTCCTAATGATCTGTACTTTTCAAATTAAAGTTTTAATTTGTTTATTTTGAAAGACATAAGTTATCTTAGATTTTTACTTTATCTCATAGTTTTCTGTATTTATATTCATCTGCAATATGACGTTTAAGACTTGCATCTAAGAATATACAGGTGAAAATATTTGGAAGTGATTAGGGATGCAACGAGAAGCAAATTGGAGGGATTACCAATTACCTATTAATCAGCAGATCCGATTAAGGATCCTGATGATTATTTTGAAGACTACCAATATCACCATGACTGTTTTTGTTTTTTTCCTTTCTTTTACAATCTCGATTTTAGAAAAACCTAGTTTATTTCTGAGAGAAGATTTATTTTTTTCTATTTTTCTAATTTCCCAAAATAATTTCTAAATTTTATCCAATGAAAATATTTGGGAGTGATTAGGGATGCAACGATAAGCAAATTGGAGGGATTACCAAATTCCGATTAATCAGCAGAGCCGATTAAGGATCCTGATGATTATTTTGAAGACTACCAATTTCACCATGACTGTTTTTTTTTCCTTTTACAATCTCGATTTTAGAAAAACATAGTTTATTTCTGAGAGAAGATTTATTTTTTTTCTATTTTTCTAATTGCCCAAAATATTTTCAAAATTTTATCCAATGAAACTGTTTGGGAGTGATTAGGGATGAAACGATAAGCAAATTGGGGGGATTACCAATTACCGATTAATTATCGGCAGAGCTGATTAAGGATCCTGATGATTATTTTGAAGACTACCAATATCACCATGACTGGTTTTTTTTCTTTCTTTTACAATCTCGATTTTATAAAAACATATTTTATTTCTGAGAGAAGATTTATTTTTTCTATTCTTCTAATTTCCCAAAATAATTTCAAAATTTTATCCAATTTCGTTGAACCAATTTTCATATTTTTATTATTATCACATGACATAATTAACAAAGTGTTTATTATGTTAACTATATATGCAAATAGAAAAAAAAATAGGTGGAGGCTGTGTTGAGCACTCTAAATTGTGAGTTCTTTTAATTAATTTTTTTTTTCACTTATTAGAAGCAATATCATTCAAAACTAATCTGTTTTAGATAACCTCAAATTGTGAAAATTAGATCTTATCTAAAAGCATTACACTCAGTCAAAAAGTTTCATTTTTTGAAATATTTGTTTTATTTTTAATCACTATACTTTTATGCCACATGTTATACTTATGTTTGCTGAGAAATATTTATTTCTTGTTGATTAATTTATTCATTGTAGTTTCTTTTTCAAGACATACTTACAGTAATTTTATTTTCAACATATTTTTTACGTCGGTTGATTGGCAAAATTTGACTGATTATAACTAAAATGAAATACTTATTTTTTCGTATCTCAATTTAACAGTTCAGGAATTTAATTATTCTTAACAGTGCCATGTAAATACCAGCTATGTTGGCTATCTTTTAATATTCTATTAAGTTTTACCCACTGTATGAACTGTTTATTTTGCTTCTACTCTGTACATTTTCATACTACATGGGATAGTAAGGATTTTAGAAAATTACATTTATTTACTGTTACTAAAATCAGTCATGATAGTTTCATGGTGAAGGCATACTTTAAAAAAATATGTTTTAAAAATATTTTCCGCTCCGATTAATCGGCAAAATTTGGCCGATTTAAATAATCAGCAAAGTGGCCGATTAACTGTTGCATCCCTAGTAGTAAAACTAGTCTTCTATGTAAGGTTTATACTCGTACATATACTTTTTCATATATGAATGATTTTTCGCTTTTTTTGCCTCTTCTTTCCTTGTATTCTTAATTTAGAGTTAATTAATTAGTTATTTTTTTTCTTTACCACCTATCGAAAAACATAATATTTTTTGATGATATAACATAAAGTTTAAAAATTGTTTCTTCTACACTTGTGCGTTTAAATGTTAAATTGGAAAAAAGTTCTATCCTTAATAGCTCCTATAAAAAATTAATTAATTTTGTAATATTATTTCGAAAATAAAAACTTCAATGCAAATAATTCGTAATTTGTCAATGTGTTGAACGCATTCATTGGTTTAAAGAAGCAGAGACATGAACTGCGGCAAGACTGCAGCACTCAGATCATAGGCAGGAAAGATAGTTTTACAGAGACATTCAATAGGAAGCGTCACAATGATTTAACATAAGCTGCAAAAAATAGACGTTGTTTTTACAGTATACTGCCGTGCTAAGCACAAAAGTCGTATCTGCACTTTTTGAAAAAAATGAGTTATTGTTACTAGGTGATTCTTTGCATCTTAATTTACCTAAATATAATTTCTTTCGTTGATATACGAAAGCGAAATATAAAAAAAAATCTTCCATAAAAAGTGGTATCTGCTCATTTTGTATCGTTTGCTAAGGATGTTTGAACGTAAGTGACAAATACTAAGCATTAAAAGCGGTATCTGCGTAGTTACCCTTTTTTCCCTTAGTATAATGTAGATACAACGATTATACCTTAGTAATACAGCATTTAGTAACGCAGCAGCTTATTTTAACAGAGCTCTAAAATTTAATTTTTCTTATTAATCGAGTAGTCTATGTGGGCCGATAATAAAATAAACACGTTAAATTAATATTTATTTAAAAATTGACCCCTTTCTATTTGGATATTTATTTAAAACACAGCTGTCTGAAAATAAAGCATTCGTAAAAGTTAACTGATTCTTCTGTGCGAAGATTTGATTTCATTCTTTTAATGTTTGTTTTTATTTAAATATTTATATCGTCTGCTGTCAAACTTATCTTTACGCTCGGTTAATAGAACTGTAAAAACCCTGGCATTTTAATCTAATGTGATTTATTATATAAAAATTTAACTTTTCATAGGTTAGTATCTGTAAATATACTTCTCAAAATGTTTGTAAAATACAACATGCAGTTGAACATGTGCAGTTGATATCAGTTGAATTAAGAAAAAATAACATAATCAACAATCTTCTTAATTCAGAAAAAGGTTTCATACCACAAAGTTGCTTTGCATTTTGGAATCAGTTGCCGATAAGCAACAAAAACGAATAATTATTGCATTTATTAAGCTTTTGTAGCTGCACTTTATGCAGGTTGGAATGTTTACTTTTTGTATTGCATTTCTGTATTCTATATATATCTTTTGTATTCTATAAGCCATTGCAAAAAAAATAATAATAAAAATGAGTAAAAAATGTGTTATTTAAATATAAAATATAAGTTGTATTTTAATTTATCACATTTATAAATTATTAAGACCCATAACTCAATTAATGAAGCATTTTACTATTGAATTAAAATTAGGTTAGTTAAAGATTAGTAGCATAAAAATTTATTTAACAAAAAAATAATAAACTACATTACAATAATACTCATATAGCATCATACACCGTATAATAGCTTTATTAAGCATAAAAGGATAGCTTTGTTAAGTCATCTTTACCCATCTTTATTTTTAAATAGTGCATTACTAAGCTATTTTTGTCGTATCTGAGCAGATACTGCTGAAAATGACTAGTAATAGTCACTTACGATAAAAATGCCCTAGTAGATGAACGCGTCTGTCAGGGGAAAATTTGCAGTAACTACATTTATTAATTGTAGTCAAAAAATTGTAACAATAAACATAATTAATATGTTAAACCAGCTATTTATAAAGCAGTTACACTAAGATAAATTATATTTTGAGTTACAAATGAAAAGTAATGAGCTGTAAAACTTTAACCCTGAATATCTCAGTTTGAGTTCACATGCAGATACCACATCTGCGCTTAGCACGGCAGTATAATACATCAAATTTGATAGTAATTCAAACTAATAAGAAAATAAACTGTAAAAATGCCAATTTCACAGAAATAAACAGTAAAATTGCTAGTTTTACAGTTTATTACTGTGCTTTTACAGTTTTAAACTGGACCTTCTGCTGCCAGTATTATACTGCTATTTTTACAGTATAATATAGCTAATTTTATGTTAATAAATTAATTTTGCTAATTTTACATTAATTAACTGTCAAATTGCTAGTTTTACAGAATAAAACTAAAACTAGCAATTGCTGCCAGTATTATACTGTAAAAACAACGGGTTCTTTTTTTTTTTGGAGTGTAAGGATTTGGAGATACTGGTTTGGGGTCAAAATGTCGCTGCCGAAATGTCGCGGGCCAAAATGTCGCGGCCAAACTGTCGCCGAGCCAAAATGTCGCGGGCTAAAATGTCGCGGGCAAAAATGTCGCCGGTCCAAAATGTCGCCGAGCCAAAATGTCGCGGGCTAAAATGTCGCGGGCCAAAATGTCGCCGGTCCAAAATGTCGCCGAGCCAAAATGTCGCGGGCTAAAATGTCGCGGGCTAAAATGTCGCCGGTCCAAAATGTCGCCGAGCCAAAATGTCGCGGGCTAAAATGTCGCGGGCCAAAATGTCGCCGGTCCAAAATGTCGCCGAGCCAAAATGTCGCGGGCTACAATGTCGCGGGCCAAAATGTCGCCGGTCCAAAATGTCGCCTGTCCAAAATGTCGCGAGCCAAAATGTCGCGTGGTCAAAATGTCGCCGGTCAAAAATGTCGCCGGGCCAGAATGTCGCCGGTCAAAAATGTCGCCGGTCTAAAATGTCGCCGGTCCAGAATGTCGCCGGTCAAAAATGTCACCAGTCCAGAATGTCACCGGTCAAAAATGTCGCCGGTCCAAAATAACGCCGGTCCAAAATATATCCGTTCCAAAATGACGTAAGTGTATAGTACAGATTGAATGTTTCCAGTAATTCACAAATTCAATGCAGCTTAATTATGTAGCTCAATTTTACTAATAAGCTTGTCACGATATGATAAATACACCTGTTTAGTAACTTTTTTTAAACGTAGCAGCTTAGAAAACTAGCTTAAGTTATTAACAAAAATGTAACTAAATTGATTTCTTCTAAAGCTTAAATTATTTCAGTACCGAAATAATACCATAGTTTTTTCAGGGCTGTACTTAGGGCCCAGGGATGCTAAATTTCCTCCTTTTTTAATACGCTTTTACTAGTTTCACAAGTAGGTTTTTTTGTTTGTTCGTTTGTATGTATGTAATTCTGAGTCAAAAATAAAATTCACGTTCTTTACAAACGTATAAAAGTAATATGTTTAATACCATTATTATTACTAAAGGCTAAACTATATTGAATGTTGATGTATAATAAAAGCATTTGACATTAGTTCTGAGTTGGGCATCGATCGTCCACAAAATGCATATTATAAGTGCATGTAAACTTAGCGGATATTCAACAGTTTTCAAAATCGTCTTTTGAATTTGATTTACTCTAAAAGCGTATTTTTTAGTTTTTTAAACTACATTTAGGATTATTTGTTTTTTTTTTTCACACAAAGAAATTAAACAAATAAATTTGCCGTAAAGGCATTTTTTTTTGCAAAAACGGAATACCGTTTAATCACCGCGTAGCCGGCAATTTTCTTATAGAACATTTTCTTTAAGAGTTGTTTGGGGACGTTTGAAATCAAATTAGTTCATGGAATTATTGCTTTCTTTGTAACAACTGAGTGGTGGAAGGGGAGGTGAAATGTCAAGAGAAAAAATGATATTATATTCAACTCCACATTTAAATACTGATTGTAACGAAGGTACAGAACCATGTCTGAGCTGATTAACGCCAGCAATGAATAAGCATCTCCCCCTCCCATTCTACAAACAAAATTTTGTCTGAATACTTGCATTACTTCTTGATATACATCACTCACAAATAATGAAAAATAAAAAGTTCAATTGCTCTGCTTCCTCGATGATGTGGCATATCTTCTGAAGGCTTCCTATGGGCCAATTTTTATTTTATTTCGTCTGAACCTTCTTCAGACATTAATCACGCTATGCTGAAAACGTTCCATTACATTCTTGCATGTAAAAACTTGGAAGAACTGGCGGCAAAAACCAATCAGCACTGAATCACATATTGGTTGGTACATGTATGTACCAAATTTCATTCTAATTTACGCACTAAGTTTTGCGGTTGAGTCGCCCCCAAAAAATGGGTCACGCAGATACACACTTACACATTTTCCCTTAAAAAAATAAACGATAAAATTGAATTCCTCACACGTCAGAAAGTGTAAATTCTTCCAAATTGACAAGTTTTCACTGATCCAATACTTTCTTTTACACATTTTATGAAAAAGAAAATAAAAAGACCTCTATTATTTAAATAATATAGACTTGCTTTCGATCATGTAAGAAATTTTAACAGAAACCAAGTTTCAAACATTGTATATCTATCTTATTCATTTCACTGTTCTTCAACTTCTTTTTTAACACACAAATTTTCCTTTCGATATTAATAAAACTTGGCTTGGGCTGCTAATCTATTCGTTTTTAAGTTGGTAGATAGCGAGTTACGGTGAAATAAGCTATTGTAAATAAATAACGTACGCTTGTTTGAAAACTATTTGTTTTTTGGAAAGCGCTCGAAACAGTTACAAGCCGAAAGGGTAAATTTTTTTTAGTATTTTCAAAAATTTTAGTCCATACTATCGTTAATGCACACGTTCATCAACAGCAATTAGCAATTTTTTGCTAATTCGGTGTAAAAAAGCCTTTTCATATATTTTAATTTTTGATACTAACTGTATCAATATCGGACCTTCTACATTTTTGTCTGACGACATTTGAACTGGCGACATTTTGGCCCGCGACATTTTTGACCGGCGACATTTTGGACAGGCGACATTTTTGACCTGCGACATTTTGGACCTGCGACATTTTTGACCGGCGACATTTTGGACCGGCGACATTTTAGACCGGCGACATTTTTGACCGGCGACATTTTTGACCGGCGACATTTTGGCCCGGCGACATTTTTGACCGGCGACATTTTAGCCCGCGACATATTGGCTCGGCGACATTTTGGCCCGCGACATTTTAGCCCGCGACATTTTGGCTCGGCGACATTTTGGACCGGCGACATTTTGGCCCGCGACATTTTAGCCCGCGACATTTTGGACCGGCGACATTTTGGACCGGCGACATTTTTGCCCGCGACATTTTAGCCCGCGACATTTTGGCTGGGCGACATTTTGGACCGGCGACATTTTTGCCCGCGACATTTTAGCCCGCGACATTTTGGACCGGCGACATTTTGGACCGGCGACATTTTTGCCCGCGACATTTTAGCCCACGACATTTTGGCTCGGCGACATTTTGGCCGCGACATTTTGGCCCGCGACATTTCGGCCGCGACATTTTGGGCGTATACCGGGGAGATACTAGCCAAACATTATCATTTTGAACAACAAAGCGAAAATTTTTTACTTTATTCATTGGCGGAATAAAAAGGAAATGTTGAGATTGGCACTAAAAGTTTTAATCAGAATTAACTAGTGGAAGTGTATTACGAACTCTGATTTAAGAGACATAAAGCTCTCTAAATTGGGAGTGCTTTTAATTAACATTTTTTTTTCATTTATTAGTAGCAATATAATTTAAAACTAATCTGTTTTAGATAACCTCTAATTGTGAAAATTAGATCTTATCTAAAAGCATTACACTCAGCCAAAAAGTTTAATTTTTTGAAAGATTTGTTTTATTTTTAATCACTACTTTTATACCACATGTTATACTTATCTTTGCTGAAAAATATTTTATTTTTTGTTGATTAATTTATTCATCGTATGTTCATCGGAACTGTTATTTTTACAGACAGATTATTTTTACAGACAGTTATTTTTACAGAAAATGTTAAAAAGATTCTTGGCAAGGAATCACTAGAGTTTTGAAAATAATTCATGAAATATTTTATATGAACTGATTGCCACTAAAAATGTTATGGTCACAAAGTCACATTGTCCGAATGCCCTGAAAGTGTTTGAAACATTTTTTGTGCACAATATGTTTTCGATTTGTGCAAAAATCAAACCTGTTAGCATTTATTATTGCTGTTGCTGTTATTATTGTTATTTTATACAGGGATTTAAAAATGTGGAAAAAATCATTTTCTCTTGGGTCGAAAAAAAAAATGCATCGCACAAAAAGGCTTGATTCTTTTTATTTAAGAATATTTTAAAAGAAATAACATGAGAAAAAAAACTATTAAAATTTGAAATTAAAAATATAGTTGCGAAAAATTATCGAAATATCAAATCTAACATCTCTAAATTTTAACATTATTGATCCAATTTTAACTTCGCACTTTCAAAAGCGGAGTTTTTTAGATGAAAGAGAACGGGGTGAATTATTATGCTTTGTAAAAGTAACAATTCCGTATTTTTAGAAACTTGCTTACCTGTCTTAATTTCAATAAACGAAATTTTTCATACAGAACTAAGAGAACAACTAGTTATAAATTCATACGCAAAAGACATAGCACACCGACAAGAAAATGCGAACATACGCAACAAAAACTTCGAAGATGAATAAAATAAAAAATGAATATCTCTAAAAAAAAATCATAATTATTATTTTCCTTGTCTGTTAGCAATACAGACATTAAAAATCTTTCTCCACGGATGAATTCAACCCGTGTCGGGCCTCCCTGATGGCCTCACTCCTCTAAAAGGCCCTAAATGCCTCAGTAAATAAAAGGTCTCAAATCCCGGATATTGCGTTTTCACCGTCAGCCATCCACTCATGAATCATAAGCCTTTACCTGGCGCACGAATCCTGCCCCCTACTGTCACACAAGCATCCAATCGGCACCTTGGATCCTCGGGGGCTACGCCTCTTTTTGATGTCGTCACACATTCACCCATAACACCTTCGTGATACATAAATACATCCCGAGATGCACGAACGTAATCAACATCTACTCCCGGAGGATTTTTTATTATTTTTTTCAATCTTGATTTTTTTTTTCTTTTCTCTCGCAGCAAATGGTGAGCGGCAATCAGTGGCGCATGCCCCTTGGTTGTCGGGGCTATCCTTAAATGAAAATATGCATTGTTGAAGTACATTCTACTTATTCAGTTATTTCATCAGATGTCGCTTCAAAATAACACAGATTTAGAGTTTTAGCTTCTGTAGATATTTGCTATTTTTTGTAAATTTTTAAGAGATAAGAAAATGTTAAAAAGATTCTTGGCAAGGAATCACTAGAGTTTAGAAAATAATTCATGAAATATTTTATATGAACAACTAAAATCCTGCATAACTTCATTGTCATTAGTTTCTTTAAATATAACTGACCTTTAAATTCTCCTCACCATTGCAAGCAATTGACGTCGAGCAATGTTAATCATTCCCGCTTGAGTTCGAAACTAGTTAGCACAATGATCAAAAGCGCATTCGTCTTAGAAAAACTATTGACAATAGTATTGCTAAATGATCATTTGGACTATATTTTTACATAAATTTTTCTTTTTATTTTATTGAACTATCAGTAATGAATTAATGTTGTGCTAAGTTTAGCAACGGATCGAAACAAGAAAAAAAAAGGTAGCTAATCTGTCCAACAGCGAAAGTATGCTTTAATTGTTTTTCCATTGAAAATCAAAAATGAAAACTTTTCTTACATTGATTCAAATCATCATCACTGTGAGGCTTTATGAACTCCCTGCAGGATAAAGGAATTTCTTAGACGCTTCTAATTTACTCTGCCTTCTGCAATCCGTCTTGGCCTTTTCCTACATCTTCGTATCCAAAATAGGACTTAGGTTTTCCATCTATCTTCGTGTCTTATGGCAAAGAGCCCACCTCACTTCCGTTTTAACTTCTTAACCAGGGGCACCAATCCTCCCAAGTTTAATGGCGCAAATTCCACCCCCCCCCCAAAAAAAAAAAATTCACAACCCTATTGTGATTTTTATCCCTCTTTTTTATTTTATTTATTTTTTATAATATCATTTATTTATTTTTAAATATTATTTATTTATTTTTTAAACATTATTAATTTATTTTTTAAATATTATTTATTTATATTTTTAAATATTTTTATTTATTTTTTAAAATTAAAACTAGTATTTTTTTTAATTATTATTAATTTTTTTAAAGTACTAATTATGCGTAGAATAGAATCGCTTTTTTTCCCTTCCAGACATTCCAAGCACACACACACACACACACACAAAATAAATAAATAAATAATAATAAAGAAATAACTTACATTGAAAAAAATAAATTAATGCATAATTTACATTAAAAAAATCAGTAATTAATTTAATTCGAAAAATAACTTAATAAATAATTTTAATAAATAAATAAATTAGTTCAAAAAAATCCCCCCCCCCCCAAAAAAAAATTTTTTGATGGCGCCACTTGTGCAATAATCCCCTCCTGTATGGCCACCCCTGTTCTTAACACTACCAATGACTCCAGTAACTGCTGTTTGCTCCATAATCCTGGTTTATCACTTTCTATACTCTCAGGTAAATTTTAATTTGATTGAGCTAAATTCATTTTTGAGTGGCGTAATTCATACTTTGTATTTTTATATATTTTAAACAACCAGTTACTTAATGCTAACAAGTTATTGTCCCTAAATGACAACTAGTGGGATAGATAGAGCTTTAGTGGTCGAGTCATACATTAGTCATTCGGATTTCGTATTTATTGCTTTTTACTTAATAATAGTGACAAGTAACTAATCAGTACAGAACTGCAATTATACTATTTTTTATGAACTATTACTAATAAATGATCAAAATTGGGCGATTCTCCAAATACCTGACGATTTTTTCGACACAAAATTAAAAATAAAATTCTTGAATAAAAAATTGTTTTGAATCCTTATGAGGAGCTTCATTAAAAAAATAAAAGGAACTCACATTAACCATATTGCATTTTAACTAAACCGTCTTCAATAAACTTTAATGCCAGGAGAGACACTTTTTTGAGTACCAGAAGAGAAACATTTTACTGATACAGAGCCTGTTACCAAAGTCCAGAATTATATTTAAGTTTAAAATTTTATTATATCTTTTAAATTTTCTCTTAATTGAATTACACATTTAAGAGGAATATAATAAAATACCTTTTAAATAAAACAGAAATATTGCCCAGAAGCGTGACAGCAAAAATGTTACATACTTCAGTTTTGATATTTGAAATTACAATACGACCACCAGGCAAATCAGAACAACTAAGCACTTTAAAATCGAATAGAATGGTGAAGACAAATGGTGCTGCTATTCAGCAAATTCGAAAGAAAAAAAAATAGTTATTCAAAAAATTTTCTTAGGAAACAATATGTTTTCATATGAATGGAAATACATTGGGACCATTATTTCAATAAACTACTGAGAGAGAGTAAAAAAAAATTTGTGGGTGAAAGAATTCTTGTACTAGTATACGATATTGATAGAAGTTTGGAGAATTATCTGACAAAAGGACTGGTAAAAAACCTGGTAAAAACTAATTAACATTATTGTAATTATTATTTTTACAAATTAATATTTAAAAAGTATTACTATACTTATTTCCTATTAAGAACAAAAAATATTTATTTATTATTAGTGAACTACAAAATGTAAATATGAAAATTACAAGTTTTTCTCTAGTACTAGTTCGTTTAGGTTTTAACATTAGGTATTTTGAGGTATTAATAACATTTATAATGATACGAATTGAATGAAATATTAGTTTGCATGGTTATTTATTAATATTAACAACCAGAAGATAACTATTAATAAATAATTGCTAAAATAATCATAATTTATTTTTAAAACAATATTAAGTAATTAAAATAATTATTTCCTAGCGTTAACTAATAATAATCATTTTTATCAGTGAGTAAAAATAGCTACAATAATTTATTACTCATGCATATCAATCATTCGTCTAGATATTATTAATAGATAATAATACCAACTAAACAATATGTTAGTTAATATTATTTTTATAAGCACTAACTATATTATTTTATATAGTTATTATAATATTATTTTTATAAACACTAAGTTAGTATTATTGTATAATTAAAATAATTATTACAATTATTCATTGATGGTAATAATTATTTCTTATTACTAAACAATAATTTCTTAGTTAATAAAAAATAATTGTAACAATTTCAATTATTTATTGATATTAATAATTTGTTTGGTCAGTACTTATTAGTATATTATAAGTAAACAATAATACTAACTAAACAATATGTTAGTCAGTATTATTTTTATTAGCACTAACAAATAATTAATATTAATTAACTGCTAAAATTATTGTAATTTAGCCTTTATTATTTACTACTACTAATTGGTAATTAATATTACTAAGTAGTTGTAAATATAATTATTATTTATTAAACATTAATAATAAATAATTATCATAATTATTTCTTATTCCTAACTAATAATATTCATTTTTTATTAGCTTATAAAACATAGAAAATTAATAAGACATCATTATGACAGTTGCAAATATTAATTGATTCGTTTTGTTAGTCTGAATAAATAATACTACTACCTAAACAAAATGTTAGTCAATACTATTTTTATTACGAAAGAATAATTACATCAAAATATAATTAAAAATTATTACAGCAGTAATTCATTTTAGGTATAATAGACAATTCGTAAATTTCTGATTTTAGAATTGAAATAATTAACTAACCTTAACCGATTAACTTTAATTAACTCCGAAAATAATAATTACTAAAAATGACAAATCGATAATTGATATTAATAAGTAAATAAAAAAATATTTATTGTTTATAATTAAAAATCAATAATAAGTAGTCCCAGATAGCACAAAAAACGTTTTATAAACGTTTTTAATCCGTTGTCACAACATCAATAACCATTTTACAACCTTTAAAAAACGAAGTGTCTACTTTGGGTTGTGATAAGTATTTTTTATATTCCTTATTAATAATAATCATTTTTACTAATTTTTAAGATCTCATTGTAATAATTGTAACTGTTTATTGACTCGTTTTGTTTGTATAACTAAATAATAATACTATAAGTGATATGTTAGTCAAGAATATTTTTATTACTAGCGAATAATTACAATAAAATATGACTGAAAATTGTTTTTAAAATAATTCATTGTTGAAAATTAATTTCTGATTCTACAATTGAAACAATTATCAACCCTAAATCGATTAGCCTGCCTCTCACTTTGGGAGCGGCCCCCCAAAGATATTGCGAAGCATCGCAGTCTAATTACTCCGTGGCATGCCGGATACGCCGACTCTTTATCAGTGAAGGGCCTGTGCCACGTGCGGACACCACGTTCTTTTCATTTCTCTCTTGCCCACCCCCTATTCTTCATTCTCATTATTAATACTTGCCCTCCCTTTAAATGTTCTTTTCCTCTTGCTTTTCTGAGGCCAGCTACTTTTTTTCTTTCTTCATTTTTTGCAGTCATTTTCTTCGGCTCCGTATTCAGTGAGTGTACCGAGTCCGGGAATTGAATCGTTTATCGCTGCATCCCCTGCAATCTTTTGCGTCCTTACGCATTTGCCAAATTCAGTCTTTTTAATTTAGCAGACTAGTAGTATTTAAAGTTAATTCGAACTTAATTAAAACAGACTTTGCTCTGTTCGGAAAGCCTTTTTTTTTTGTCGTGTGCCAGCCAGTCTGGCAAGTTGGAGGGCGCTGCTTCACTTTACCAACTGTACTGTTATTTGGTGTGAAGTCCGACTTCCACAGTACACGTATGCCATAGGTACCCGTTTATAGGGTAGGCAACCTTTCACACAACAACACATTCACACAAAGAAAGGACAAGGACAGGAGAGAGAAAGCGCATCCATGCCCAAGCCGGGACTCGAACCCGGGCCACACCTTCCGTGGCAGACTGCTCTGACCACTATACAAGGTGGCCGGCAGGCCATAATGTACATATGGTATAAAAAAAAAAGGCCACCTAAGCAATAATGTATTTTTGTACGCCATATTTAGAATTTTTGCAATGTGTTTTCGTTTTTCTTTTGCAGATATATATTTCATTATTTTGAATTCATAGTAAAATTTTAACTGAGAAGTTCTCATTTAAAATTTTAGATAGACAACTACACTTCTTAGGTGAGAACTGTAGTTGTCTGTAGATGTTGACTCAGATGATGTATAATAGGTTATATTGTTTAATGCTTAGTTTCAACCATTCCACCCCTATTGGTCCGAATTAATATTCTGTTGTATTCAATTGTTATAACTTGATAATTGCCAAATGATGTTAGATAATTAAATTTATGGTAGATAATTAAAAAGCTATCGCTTTTTAATTATCTACCTATGTATATGTGTACGTACCATTACCATTTGTAGTCAAATGGAGATATAGCTAAAAAAAAAAAACACAAAATAATAACTTTATAATTTAAAAGCATTAAAAATGTTTTAAAAAACACTAATAATTATTAATTTTTCCATTTTTCAAACATCACTAAAATTTCTTGAATAACTATACAGCTTTTCTTGATGTATTTATAGAACTGCAGTAAGAAAAACAGTATTAAAAAATGCTTTAATTGCTTCATTTATGCAAATTATGCAATACTAACCTATAGTTAAATGTAGGCATTCTGTCATCAGAAAAAGACCTGCAGTTTTTTTAAAGACTTTCATTGTCAGAGAAAACTTATTTTTAAAAAACGGTTCTGCACTAATATTTGTCGATTTCAATTGACGAAAGGGAGATATTTCAATCATGCAGATTCGAAACAAGAGGTAAATAAAATTTTAAGCGAGAAATATTTCTTCTTGAACTATTATTCAGTTAAGAAGTTAATGAAATAAATTATTCAACTGCCCCCATTCAGTTTCCCCCGTCTGTACTTGGCTAAATATACGAATTACATTACAGGTTTATAAAGCTAAAATTAATATAAAATAAATATTGCACCTACTAGCAATAGGTCTCAATTAATATTTAAAATATCTTTTCATTTTATAATAACGAAAGTATTTTTTTAATTGCTACAAAACATTACTATGTGGAAAATCCCTTCTATTATCATAGGCTTTTGTCTTCAAAGGCTTTTTCTTTTCCTGCCTGGAACTATACTCTACACCTGTAATTACATACGTAAAATACTACCAGATAAGCGGTGCTAAAACTGAATATATATTTCACCATTTTACTTTTCCAGCATTTTCATTTCGTTAAAACCTGATATCCTGTACGTAGGGGTACCCACAGGGGGGGGGGGGATTATGGCCCAAGTTGCGCCATCAAAATTTGAGGGGGGGATTTAAATTATGTTCTTATTTTTTCAAATAAAGATTATTCATGAATTTATTTTTTTATTTAAATTATTTCTTTTATTTCTTTGTTATTATTTTATTATTTTATTTATTTTGTGTTTGTGTGTGCTTGGAATATCTGGAAGAGGAAAAAAGCTATTCTATTCTGCCCATAATTAGTACTCCTAAAAATTAATAAGATATAAAAAAATAATAGTTATAATTTAAAAAAATAAATAAATAATATTTTTAAAAAAATAAATAACATTTAAAATAAATAAATAAATAATACAGTAGAGAACCAATTATCCGGGATGTTCGACACCACAGCTATCCCGAATAACTGAATTTCTCGGTTTTCTGGATCGTTACGAAGCGATATTTGCCAATTGTTTATAAAACCCAAGTCACTATAATAAATAGTAATGCATCTTAAAATCGGAAGAGAAAACGATCCAGAAGTGCTTATAGATATTACAATATTAAAAATTTTTGAGCTATATGCCACTTATATGGTATTTATAAAGAACCGTTCATATTCATTTAGGTATTTTAAAAGAAAAACGAAAAAAAAAGCGCTTCATTTTTTAGAAATTGCCGAAAATGCGTATTTTAAAAAGTGGCGGAAAAATCGACAAAATGTTGCCGGTTTTCTGGTTTCCCGGTATTTTGGTTCCCAGATAAAAGGTTCTGTACTGTATTTTAAAAATAAATAAATATCATTTAAAAAATATATAAAATGAAAAAGAGGGGTTTAAATAAAACAAAAAAATAAATAGCACAAAAGGGTTGCAAAAAAAATTTTTTTTTGGGGGGGGGGGGAATTTGCGCCATTGAGCTTGGGGGGGATGGGCACCCTTGCCTGTACGTGTAAATTTTCGTGTATTTTTCTAAAAGTGGCATGTGACAAATCTTTGTAAAATAGAAAACGGTCCACAATTCTTTTTCGTGAAAGGAATGACTGGGAAATATAAATGTTTGTTGAAGTTACCGATAAAGACTCAAAACGAATCACTTCGGGAACCAGATGAAAATTGTTGCTAATGTAATTAATTGATGTAATTAAATTCCGGTGCACAAAATAAACAGACAAAATGCTCAAAACAATAAATTTTAATAAAAATAGAATTCATTAGTTTTCGAAAAACACTTTTAAGAATTAATTTGGCATAAATAAGCATCAACAGTAATTAACAATTTTGAAAACCTTCATCCAAAATGAGTGAAATAGTTTTTATAGAAAAATGGTTAGTTCAATTCTTCATAGGGAACTCCATCTCCATTCATCAGTCGATTTTTGATCCTGCAATAAAATAAATAATTACTGATAAGTTTAAATAGTACTTGCAATGATAAAACTATAGTGCATAACAATAATCTCCGTTTAAAACAATAGTCGGGGAATTAAAAGTTCATTAGCGACATAGCATTAATGATTCAACATGTAACTATTTGATACTTACTAAGAGGGTTAATATAAAACGTAGGAAAAAGTATTTAATAAATGATTTACAATCAAAATATTTTTGGTGATCACTTAGCATGTACTTTCAAATTTTTAAATAAAAAAGGAGATGTTTAAATTTTACTTTCAGAAACAAATATATGTTATGTTATCAGAAAGAGTTCTCTGTACTTTCAGGAAGATTACTGAGTTTTAGTAGGAAACTTCCTTGTCTGTTGCCAGATATGCTACTAGCGTGATTTGCACATTAGATGCCTATTATTTTCCATGAACGTTTCAGATTCCTTTTTTTGTGTGTGTGTGTGGTGGATAGATAGATATCTCTAAAACCATTAACCTTACCTTTTAAACCATTTTTCTACTTTGATTTTCCATGAGACTCTTTTTGGTTTCTTTGGAACTTCGCTGATTTTCCTACTTATTTCTCTTTTAGCTGCCTGCCAATCCAATGGCCAATTTCCGACGTTTTCAATTCTTTCATCACTACATTCTGTAATAGCAGTTTTGAGTTTTTTGGCCTTTACTTGAGTTTCTTTTCTAACACAGTCCATTTTCTTTTCAGCAGAAGCATTGTGCACGGTACCACTATATGGCAATTGGACTAATTCAGCGTCATAATTGGAGTGGCTCATATGTCCTTCAATTTCTTTTTCGCCATCTCTCAAAGATATATTTTTGAGGTTTTGAGCCTTCATTTGAGGATCTGCTTGAGCGTAGTCCATATTTTCTTCAACAGAATCCTTGTTTTGGATATCAGCATATGCTACTTCTACAAATTCTGCTTCACAACTTAAACGGCTCATGTGTCCTTCAACTTCTTTATCGCCATCTCTCAAAGGCACATTTTCGAGGTTTTGAGCCTTCATTTGAGGATCTGCTTGAGCGTAGTCCTTTTTTTCTTCAACAGAATCCTTGTTCTGGATATCGGCGTATGCTACTTCTACAAATGCTGCTCCACAACTTAAATGGCTCATGTGTCCTTCAACTTCTTTATCGCCATCTCTCAAAGGCATATTTTCGAGGTTTTGGGCCATTATTTGAGGATCTGCGTGAACGTAGTACATATTTTCTTCAACAGAATCCTTGTTTTGTATATCAGCATATGCTGCTTCGACAAATTCTGCTTCACAACTTAAACGGCTCATGTGTCCTTCAACTTCTTTATCGCCATCTTTCAAAGGTACATTTTCGAGGTTTTGAGCCTTCATTTGAGGATCTGCTTGAGTGTTGTCCATATTTTCTTCAACAGAATCCTTGTTTTGGATAAAAATGTATGCTACTTCTACCAATTCTGCTTCACAACTTAAATGGCTCATTTGTCTAACAACTGCTTTATCACCATCTTTCATAATGATATTTTCTTGGTTTTGAGCCTTTGTTTGATCATCTTTTTGAATATTGTCCATTTTTCTCTCAGTAAGTTCAGTTTTTTGTCCATCAGAACATGGCATTTCTTCGTATCCAACTTCATAATGAAACTGGCTTGGGAATCCTTCGTACCATGGCCTGTTGAAAAAACATACATGAGAAACATTCTTTCAATTACATCAGTTTATTACAAAATTTACGTTCAGCGAGTTTGGATCAACTTTCAGAAATCACTGCAAGATGCAGCATATCAACCTCCTGCGTTTTCAGAGGACACTGTGTAAGTATTGATGGGAATACGGTAGCGTAGTCATATAGATTGACAGCAGGTGTCATTCGCAGTAGTTTTCATGGTTTGGTGTGGGTAATATTGGCGTGTGTTGCGGTTGAGCATATTCGTAATGTTGGTTCTTTTAGAACTTCTGAGACAGCTCAAAACATTCGATAACAATTCGGCAGACATAATCCCGTTAAAAAAATATTTACGTTTGGACATCAAATTTAGAATTACAAGTACTGAAATGAGTCCGAAATGATGGCCAAGTGTGTAGTTTTTGATTACTATAGATTTGCAAGAATGGCAGGCCCGAAAGGAGTTAAGCATTTGCTTGGGACTCTGCATTAGCTTTGACCATGTTTGCAAAACTGTCTTAGTAGTCAGCCTGTTAAATTAGTGCTAAGCTATTACAGTAGACGTATCAAAGTACATTTTCCTATAGAGCGATTCCATACCAAATCGCCGAAAATAAAAAAAGTTGGTCGCACGACCGACTCGGATTTTTTTTTAATTTGGTACACAGATTGATGGTATAGAGGTATGAAAAAGCCCAAAAGGAAAGTTACCTGCTCCACTTATTTTCTGAGATACATGCCCTCAAAGTTTGTCCGCCACGTCAAAATACTAAAAAAGTGATGTTATTTAATCATTTTTTATAAAAAATCGTACTCATGCAAAATAAAAGTGTTAGATATCTATGGAAACTAGTTACTCCAGGCATTCTGAAAAAAAATACTAGAACGTTCATAATGAAAATTGCCAAGGTACAGGGCTCTTTGAAGTTGTCACCACAAAAACTTGATTTTGCAGATTTTGCTTAAATTCAGGCATTTATTACAAAAAAAGGCAAACAAAACCAAAGGTTTTCTCACTTTCTGGTAGTGTACAGGTCTTCCCCGTAAATTGCTGCGCAATAAATTTTTTGGGTTTCTCACTCCTTCTTGGAAATATTTTAGCTTAAAGATAAGCCGTATGGCAAAAAATGCGTTTTTGGCCATCTTGGCAGCCATTTTTCTCATAAAGGGGGAGCAGTAGAAACTTTAATTTTTTTTTTAACAAGCCACTGATATGTTAGCTATTCACAGGAAAAGAGTTTACTTTTGGTTATTTCTCTCATTAAGAAATATCCTGCTGACAGTATATGCATGTTTTTCGCGACGACCATATGCTTTTGTTCCCCCTCTCATGGACTTAAAATTAATTAAACCAAAAAATAATGATATATTTATTATTAGCTGTATTATCTACCCAATGTGTCATGAAATTTAATTTATTAAATCATTGAACAATAAATTAGATAATTGATGAAAAAAAGAAAAAGTATTTCTCTGATGCCTGAGCATTATGCATTCATAATTATAAAGCACTAAATACTTTCTTGAGGTATTAATTAACATAAATGAGCTCTAAATATTTATATTATAAGCAATACCCAATCTTGTGATTGGGATACTCCTGTTTTTAAGTGAAGAATTTCTTGAATATCACATGAATATCAGGAAAATAAATGAGGTCTTTTCGTTTGATGTAGGATATTTTATGACTAATTTCATTTGATGGGCTACTAACTGAGCATGGTGATAAAGAGCTATTAATTTCAGCATCGAATTCCATTTTACCTTATTAACAGTTAAATATTTACAAAATAATTAAATAAATAATTTAATATAAAGCCATGCTTGAAGAATTAAAATTAGTGCAACTAATTTATTCCCATACTGATCTTTACAAAATTGACATGCGTTGAGCACTGATAAGAACTGACAAGAAAAAGTTTACTCACTAAAATATTAGTACACAGATACTATAAAGCATACATTCTATTTTCCACAAAATAATACTACAACAAAGAACAAGGGTATCCTCCTGTTTATAGCCATCAATCAGGAACATCCAATCACAAGATTGGGTATTGCCTATGAGATAAATATTCGAAGCTCCTTTATTTTAATTGATTTTTCAAGAAATTCTTTAGTACCTACCCCTTTATACCCTTGTTCTTTGTTGCAGTATTATTTTGTAGAAAATAGAATGTACGCTTTATAGTATCTGTGAACTAGTATTTTAGTGAGTAAATTTATTCTTGTCAGTTCTTATCAGTGCTCAACACATGTCAGTTTTGTAAAGAACAGTATGGGAATAAATTAGTTGCACTAATTTTAATTCTTCAAGCATGGCTTTATATTAAATTATTTATTTAATTATTTTATAAATATTTAACTGTTAATAAGGTAAAATGGAATTCGATGCTGAAATTAATAGCTCTTTATCACCATGCTCAGTTAGTAGCCCATCAAATGAAATTTGTCATAAAGTATCCTACATCAAACGAAAAGACCTCATTTATTTTCCTGATATTCATGTGATATTCAAGAAATTCTTCAATTAAAAACAGGAGTATCCCAATCACAAGATTGGGTATTGCTTATAATATAACTATTTAGAGCTCATTTATGTTAATTAATTTCTCAAGAAAGTATTTAGTGCTTTATAATTATGAATGCATAATGCTCAGGCATCAGAGAAATACTTTTTCTTTTTTTCATCAATTATCTAATTTATTGTTCAATGATTTAATAAATTAAATTTCATGACATATTGGGTAGATAATACAGCTAATAATAAATATATCATTATTTTTTGGTTTAATTAATTTTAAGTCCATGAGAGGGGGAACAAAAGCATATGGTCGTCGCGAAAAACATGCATATACTGTCAGCAGGATATCTCTTAATGGGAGAAATAACCAAAAGTAAACTCTTTTCCTGTGAATAGCTGACATATCAGTGGCTTGTTTAAAAAAAAAATTAAAGTTTCTACTGCTCCCCCTTTATGAGAAAAATGGCTGCCAAGATGGCCAAAAACGCATTTTTTGCCATACGGCTTATCTTTAAGCTAAAATATTTCCAAGAAGGAGTGAGAAACCCAAAAAATTTATTGCGTAGCAATTTACAGGGAAGACCTGTACACTACCAGAAAGTGAGAAAACCTTTGGTTTTGTTTGCCTTTTTTTGTAATAAATGCCTGAATTTTAGCAAAATCTGCAAAATCAAGTTTTTGTGGTGACAACTTCAAAGAGCCCTGTACCTTGGCAATTTTCATTATGAACGTTCTAGTATTTTTTTTCAGAATGCCTGGAGTAACTAGTTTCCATAGATATCTAACACTTTTATTTTGCATGAGTACGATTTTTTATAAAAAATGATTAAATAACATCACTTTTTTAGTATTTTGACGTGGCGGACAAACTTTGAGGGCATGTATCTCAGAAAATAAGTGGAGCAGGTAACTTTCCTTTTGGGCTTTTTCATACCTCTATACCATCAATCTGTGTACCAAATTAAAAAAAAATCCAAGTCGGTCGTGCGACCCCCATTCGGTGATTTGGTATGGAATCGCTCTATATATTTCAGTCCAGAAATGTAAATGGTTTTCATTGTAAAATTTCTGCATTCTTCAGAAAGTTTCCGCTGTAATTTCAGGGAGGATTCTGAGTTTCTAGTGAAAAAAAATTCTATTTTTTCCCAGATATGTCATTGGCAGAAATTAGGCACATTAGTTGCCCATTATGTTCCAGAAACTTTTCTGAATCCTTGATACAGCGCAGTTTTAAACCCTTTCAAAGCCCTTATGCAATGAGGGCCCCTCGTTCTGCGGCATTTGCTACATGGTACATCAGCCAATGCATGTGCTTGTAAGTCCGCAAAGAGGTCCTTTTCTAATGACAATTAAAGGGGCATCACCCACTCCAGGGTTCTCCGTACCTACCACAATTCGTGGTTTAACCGGAATAGGACTGAAGAGCGCTCTGATCTTTTTGAACCAGAACCAAGGGTCGAGCAAACCCTTGCCTAGTTTCTCCAGAGGTATCGTTTCACTTGGAGGACTTTGTGATCACGACATTTTTAACGCCCCCCAGCCACCATTAATCAAGACGGTGGATCTTTGATCGGCTGGGATCGAACCCGGGTCCCTCCAGTCACGAGCCCGACGCCATACCGATCGGGCTACCACGGCACCAATTAAAGGGGCAAGTGGATAAAGGTGACGTGTGACAATTTTTTAATTTTCTAGAAAAAGCTTTCAAAAAAATGTGGTGTGAGATTTTTTTTGATGTATTTTTCTCAACGGGTAAAACGGGATCATATGCTTAGTTACTAACCTGTGACCAAGGGGACATGATACGGATGGACTTATCACCTACATCCACAGTAAAAAGTAAGTTTTTAATAAATGTCTCATATCACCTTTATCCACTTGCCCCTGAATTATTTTTTGCATTAAGGCTGTACTACGTTCGCTAGCGCAATCAATAAATGACTGTTTTATGTTCATTTCCTTCAACCTTGGTGTTTATACATTCGTTAATTTATAACTAAAACGTAAGGCAAGGGTTGGAACTTAACTAAACTCAGTGTATAAAAACATGTGTATACGTTAAAAATATAGTCGTATTTTCTAGCGTTTTTAAACAAAAATGCAAAAGATACGTCACTGCAATGTCGTTTTTTTTTTAAACATTAAAAACTTTCGCCGGAGGAAATGCACTGCAACTAACTATTATTATTGTTATTACTATTTTGTTTTGAAAATACTAAAGCTTTAGTACTCCAAAGTAGAATTCATAATTAGATTTATTCGTTTCTGGACTTTTACTGATACCAGAGTGCAAATGAAATGAGTGGGTTTAAAAAGGCCAAAACAGTCAAGTTCATTAAATGTATAAAGTGAAATTTCTTACATGTTCATTTCTTCATTCTTCTCCCATTCAATAATTCCTTCAGTGTATCCACAAACACAAACATCCGATTTGCAATTCTGAAAAATAAAAATAAATTAAAGATCTTGAAAAACTTAGATAAATTTTGTAGATTTGTAAAAATAACTTAAAAAAATAAAGGTCATTCTCAACCGATGTCATTCCCAAAATTTAGCTCACCCCTTTCAAAATATTTTAGCTCCTTTTTCAAGTATGATTAAAACAAATAAATCATAAATTTTACAAAATAAGAGCTAAACGCTTATGACCCTGCCCCACATCAGCGGAAAAAGCGACCGAAACCGAAGGCAGAAACCGAAAATCGGGGTACTTTCCATAGAAACACTATTAAGGGCCCTGCTCCACATTGCCGTAAAGCAGAAAAATAAAGCAGAAGCGTAAAATGGAACAAATAGTGTTCCTATGGAAAGTACTCGGATTTTCGGTTTCTGCCTTCAGTTTCGGTCGCGTTTTACGCTGATGTGGAGCAGGGCCCTTTACTCCATTTTACGTTTCTGCTTTATTTTTCTGCTTTACGTCAATATGGAGCAGGGCCCTTAGGGCCCTGCATCACATCAGCGAAAAACGCGACCGAAAACTAAGGCAGAAACCGAAAATCCGGGTACTTTCCATAGGAACACTATTTGCTCCATTTTACGTTTCTGCTTTATTTTTCTGCTTTACGTCAATGTGGAGCAGGGATTTTACTTTTAATTACGTTCAATTTTAAAGTCACCGTGTATGAATTTCCAGAAACTGAAATTTTGAGTCATCTTAAAATTGCAGCACAATAACAAACTAGTTACACCAGAAATGTATCGCTTACTTTGGCATTTTCATTTTTTTCTTTGAAATTGCTTTCGTCTTTTATTTGTGGGGTTTTCTCCATACGTTCTTCTAACTTTTCGTCCAACTGGATACCAGGAGCTTGCATACCGACGAATACTACGTCATAGTACGGGTGTCTAATATATTCTTTCGTATATGACCTACAGAAATAACTTAACATTCATGAAATGGTATATATGAGAAATATTAATGTACTCAGCACATTATGATTGCGTAACTGTTTCATTAACCCATTAATGCCTGACATTTTTTTCCAAAGATATTTTGTATACTATTTACAGACAGTGTTTAATGGACAGGAAAAATAAGAAAAAAAATATTATGTAAAAAATAATGTTTTTATTAAAGAAAGAAAAATCGTCCCTTAAAAGTTACGATAGACCTAAGAGGGTACATACTTGTTTTACCAAAAATTTTTTCTGCCTACGATATAATATTTGAAAAGACATTTTATAAGAAGAAATAAAATCAGCAATTCACATAAGCTGTGAAGTTGGGAATAACTTTGAAAACTTAGCTTTTTTTCTTGAGATTGTGAACGATGTCATTTTTGATAAAGATCATATTAAAACTGTTACAGAACGCACTTTACAATGGTTATGTGCTGAAATCTGTTAATAACTAATTGAAACAATACCAAGGTACTAATTGAATACTATTATTTGGTTGAAATGTTCATTTTGGGAAAATTCAGACCCTTTTTTGCACCGTCCCTAAAAAGGGACGCTAGGCATTAATGGGTTAATATTTTAGTATTTTCTAAACATTACAGAAATTATACTTTCATCTATTTTTTTGTTTTTCTAGTATCACTACTTTCGTTATTTTTGTACCTCAACTTCTTTATCGCCATCTCTCAAAGGCATATTTTCGAGGTTTGGGGCCTTCATTTGAGGATCTGCTTGAGCGTAGTCCATATTTTCTTCAACTGAATCCTTGTTCTGGATATCGGTGTATGCTACTTCTACAAATTCTGCTCCACAACTTAAATGGCTCATGTGTCCTTCAACTTCTTTATCGCCATCTCTCAAAGGCACATTTTCAAGGTTTAGGGCCTTCATTTGAGGATCTGCTTGAGCGTAGTCCTTTTTTTCTTCAACTGAATCCTTGTTCTGGATATCGGTGTATGCTACTTCTACAAATTCTGCTCCACAACTTGAATGGCTCATGTGTACTTCAACTTCTTTGTCCTTGTCGCCCTCTCTCAAAGGCATATTTTCGAGGTTTTGGGCCATTATTTGAGGATTTGCGTGAACGTAGTGCATATTTTCTTCAACAGAATCCTTGTTTTGGATATCAGCATATGCTACTTCGACAAATTCTGCTTCACAACTTAAACGGCTCATGTGTCCTTCAACTTCTTTATGGCCATCTCTCAAAAGCACATTTTCGAGGTTTTGAGCCTTCATTTGAGGATCTGCTTGAGTGTTGTCCATATTTTCTTCAACAGAATCCTTGTTTTGAATAAAAGTGTATGCTACTTCTACCAATTCTACTTCACAACTTAAATGGCTCATGTGTCTAACAACTGCTTTATCGCCATTTTTCATAGTGATACTTTCTAGGTTTTGGGCCTTTGTTTGATCATCTTTTTGAACATTGTCCATTTTTCTCTCAGTAAGTTCAGTTTTCTGTCCATTGGAATATGGCATTTCTTCGGATACAACTTCATAATGAAACTGGCTTGGGAATCCTTCGTACCATGGCCTGTTGAAAAAACATACATGAGAAACATTCTTTCAATTACATCAGTTTATTACAAAATTTACGTTCAGCGAGTTTGGAACAACTTTCAGAAATCACTGCAAGATGCAGCATATAAACCTCCTGCGTTTTCAGAGGACACTGTGTAAGTATTGATGGGAATGCGATAGTGTAGTCATATCGATTGACAGCAGGTGTCATTCGCAGTAGTTTTCATGGTTTGGTGTGGGTAATATTGGCATGTGTTGCGGTTGAGCATATTCGTAATGTTGGTTCTTTTAGAACTTCTGAGACAGCTCAAAACATTCGATAACAATTCGGCAGACATAATCCCGTTAAAAAAATATTTACGTTTGGTCATCAAATTTAGAATTACAAGTACTGAAATGAGTCCGAAATGATGGCCAAGTGTGTAGTTTCTGATCACTATAGCTTTCCAAGAATGGCAGGCCCGTAAGGAGTTAAGCATTTGCTTGGGACTCTGCATTAGCTTTGACCATGTTTGCAAAAATGTCTTAGTAGTCAGCCTGTTAAATAAGTGCTAAGCTATTACAGTAGACGTATCAAAGTACATTTTCCTATATATTTCAGTCCAGAAATGTAAATGGTTTTCATTGTAAAATTTCTGCATTCTTCAGAAAGTTTCCGCTGTAATTTCAGGGAGGATTCTGAGTTTCTAGTGAAAAAAAATTCTATTTTTTCCCAGATATGTCATTGGCAGAAATTAGGCACATTAGTTGCCCATTATGTTCCAGAAACTTTTCTGAATCCTTGATACAGCGCAGTTTTAAACCCTTTCAAAGCCTTTATGCAATGAGGGCCCCTCGTTCTGCGGCATTTGCTACATGGTACATCAGCCAATGCATGTGCTTGTAAGTCCGCAAAGAGGTCCTTTTCTAATGACAATTAAAGGGGCATCACCCACTCCAGGGTTCTCCGTACCTACCACTGGTAATTCGTGGTTTAACCGGAATAGGACCCTGAAGAGCGCTCTGTTCTTTTTGAACCAGAACCAAGGGTCGAGCAAACCCTTGCCTAGTTTCTCCAGAGGTATCGTTTCACTTGGAGGACTTTGTGATCACGACATTTTTAACGCCCCCCAGCCACCATTAATCAAGACGGTGGATCTTTGATCGGCAAATCAAAATCAGCAATTCACATAAGCTGTGAAGTTGGGAATAACTTTGAAAACTTAGCTTTTTTTCTTGAGATTATGAACGATGTCATTTTTGATAAAGATCATATTAAAACTGTTACAGAACGCACTTTACAATGGTTATGTGCTGAAATCTGTTAATAACTAATTGAAACAATACCAAGGTACTAATTGAATACTATTATTTGGTTGAAATGTTCATTTTGGGAAAATTCAGACCCTTTTTTGCACCGTCCCTAAAAAGGGACGCTACGCATTAATGGGTTAATATTTTAGTATTTTCTAAACATTACAGATATTATACTTTCATCTATTTTTTTGTTTTTCTAGTATCACTACTTTCGTTATTTTTGGCATTGAACAAGCACATTTTACTTGGTTACTAATTGTTTAATATGCATACAAAGAGATATACAGAGTGGACAGAAATAGACTGATGGTTTTCAAACGCTCATAATAGGTTAACGCTCGCGGTTGAGGTTATAAAAACAATTTTTACAGGAATTTCCAGTAACATTCATTTTTTTTTCAATCCAGGGTTTGTTTTTAGTTCTAATATGTTCCAATATATCTGTACCTCAGAACCAGACTAACGTAAGTCCATTTTCGTCATTTTTCGGTAGAGGGGAAAAACGATTGTCGAATACATCGTTTTTCCCCTCTACTGAAAAATGACGAAATAGGACTTACGTTAGTCTGGTTCTGAGGTACAGATATTACTTTGCATGTGGTAAGTTCGAAAATCAAATGCCCCCAGGATGCAGGAATTTCTATGCCCCCAATGGCCGAAAATAGAAAATACTTTTTTTTTTTTAATAATTTGCTAAACATCTCAAAAAATTGCATTTTCCCCAAACTGCAACTAAGAAGGAATATTCACTATTTGCCACATGAACATACTTTAGGAATTATTTCTTAATTTTGACTGCTTTTCAGTTACAAATTATTGAAAACATTTAGCGCACGATGGACGTCGACGATGGACATTTTGAAAATATTGTTGTGCAGTTTAGTTGATCACAGGTTTCAAATAATTGGGAAGACACTTTTGATTGTTTTTCTTTCATTTGTGGCTTTCTCTCTAAAACTTCATCGATTAAAAACATTTTTGACAACTAACAAAAACTCTGGGAAGCATAATTTATGCCGGGCAATGTGCATTTCTTTTTCTTTTTGCAGAAATTAATTTTAAAACCTTCACCAACTTGCTGTTGTAAATTTTATTTTTTCAGAAAAACGTCTTAAATATTCAGGATACATACAAGTGTGTGCTTGTATTTACTTGAAAATTATATAAATATCACATTTTAGAGTGTTTTCAAACAGATATCAAAACGGTTGTACTTTGAAAGCAAAAGTTAATTTATGAGGAATTTTTTTAAACAGGTGATCTTTGAAAAGTGAAATATTCTTTTATTAACGAAGAGAGACAATGTCAAAAAATGTATAGGGTAATAATAATAAAAATAAATCGTTTCTTACATCCCTATAGGCTCATCCTTTTCCCATTCAATAATCCCCTCCTTGTATCCACAGGCGCATGTCTCCATTTCACAATCCTGAAAAAGAAAAGGAATTGAAGAGCTCGGAAACACTAAAATAAATGTCTAGATTTCTAAGTATAAATAATTACTTACTTCTGTTATTCTTAAAACTAAATTTACTTCATTGAGAAATTTTTAAATTGACATCTCAAGCAGGCCTGTCATTTAGGGGGGCAGCGGGGTCAATTGCCCCCCCCCCCCCCGACTTTGAGAAATCAATTATATTTACATATAAGCGGGCGTGGTTTTTGTTGTTTTCTGGTGAAATTTTATTGTGTTTTTACCCTTCGCCCCCTCCTTGGAAAAACTTGATCTGACGTTCCTGATCTGAAGTATAATTTAAAAACAAACTGTTCATTACTAGTACAAAACAAGGGAGGGGGGAGGGGTATTTAATTCTACACTGCAAAAAATGAACAGTTGTTTTTACATTATAATACTGGCAGCCAAGGTTTCAATTTAAAACTGTAAAATGCACAGTAATAAACTGCAAAACTAGCAATTTTACAGTTCCTTACTGTAAAGTTAGAAATTTTACAGCTTATTGCTGTAAAGTTTAGCTGTATTATACTGTAGCATAATATTGGCAGCAGAGGTTCCAGTTTAAAATTGTAAAATTAGAAATTTTACAGTTAATTACTGTCGAGTTAGCACTTTTTACAGTTTTTACTATAAAATTTGCTGTATTATACTGTAAAAACAACATTAATTTTTTACAGTGGGCTTGAGTACGATTTTTTTACGTCTACAAAACATTTTTAATCGCCAGATTGTGGATATATTCAGCTTCTTTATTGCGTGCTGCGCCTTCGGCTCGAATTAACTTAGCATGAAAAAGAGTAGTCTCTAAATACTTCACACACTCCAGGGTCCCCCGTACCTACCACAACTCGTGGTTTAACCGGGATAGGGCCCTGAAGAGCGCGCTGTTATTTTTGAACCAGAACCTAGGGTCGAGCAAACCCTTAGCCCAGGGCCACCAGAGGTATTGTTTCACTTGGAGGACTTTGTGACCACGACATTTTTAGCGTCCCCCAGCCACCATTAATCAAGACGGTGGATCTTTGATCGGCTGGGAGCTCTGGGAGCGAACCCGGGTCCCTTCGGTCACGAGTCCGTCGCCTTACCAATCGGAACCACCACGGCCCAGTCTCTAAATATTAAAGACGCGCTGCTTTTGCTTGCAAATCTGCCGTAGCTGTAGTCATGCAGCCAGGATTTCATTTCGGAGCGGGTCCTATAAAATGTACACTGCAAAAAATGAACTGTTGTTTTTACAGTATAATACTGGCAGCCGAGGTTCCAATTGAAAACTGTGAAATGCACAGTGATAAACTATAAAATTAGCAATTCAGTTTCTTAATTGTATTCAGTTTATTACCGTAAAATTTAGCCGTGTTATGCTGTAAAAACAACAATATAACACTGGCAGTAAAGGTTCAAGTTTGAAACTGTAAAATGTACGGTAATAAACTGGTAAATTAGCAATTTTGCAGTTTATTACTGTAAAATTAGCAATTTTGCAGTTTAGTATGTAAAAGTAGCAATTTTACACGTTATTACTGTAAAACGAGCAATTTTTACAGTTTAATACTATAAAATTAGCTGTGTTATGCTGTAAAAACAACGTTCATTTTTTAGTGTAGGAAGTAGCGTCTGCGCAAGTTCGAATTCTTTTTATTCTAATGACAGGAAAATTATAAGCGAAAAAAAGGCATTTTTCTTTTCAAAATTTCTTACTTATGCCGATGAGGGCCCAGATCCCGTGTGCCATCATCTCCTTGGCTACACCACTGTCTATTTTTAAACGTATTTGCTTATCAGATTTTCTGGTGCTTCAGAAATGTACCTAGACTAGACAGCAACTTAACTTGACAGTGTACGTCACTACGAGCGGAGCCAATGAGGGCTCACAAGCAATGAGCGATCTCTTCTAATTCGCCAAGTAGGCTGTGACGTTTTATCTAGCTCGTTTTTCACAGGCTAACGTCACGCAAACGTCACGCTGACGTCACGACGCGTCGTCAAGAAACGCTGCAGTGTAGTATAGCACTTAAAATGAATATGTTTTAGTATTTTCGGACGATTTCCAAAATTGTTTCAGAAAAACGACTAGCTATTATTGGAAAAGTTTCTGAATTCTTTAAAAGATAGGTTAATTTCTAGAATATAACTGATTTTTAACAAGAAATTGTCATGCTTTTATATAAGAGAGTGTTACTGGCGAAAATTAGCCCTTAAAATAACGGTCAGTGAGGCCCTCTACTTTCCTGGAACATTGCTGAGATTCAGCAACGTTTAGTGTGAATTTGTAAAAAGAGCAGAGTTACGGTTTTTACTTTTTACACTTGTTCAGGAATCAGCAACACACAAATTACGTTTACTTTTATATACTGATAGTTCTTTAAATGGGTATGAAGATCCTTCGAAGTGCTTGATTAATTTTGACCCCTCCCCCCTCTAGCTACGATACCAATAAATTTCAAAGCAAGTTAACAAACCACGTTAAGAGCAAGAATCTGAGAAACTGTCACGCCTAGCATTATGGGGTGATTCATGACCTCTCAGATTTTCTCCCAAAAATTACCAAATGTTTATTACCTTATTGATAGACCAAATTCAGAATGTTTTGCTCTAAAGTTGAGTTGTTTAGTTTTTATGGACCCCTAAAGTTGAAGGTGCGGCATCAAAAATTAAGCGGATTTTCAAGACATGGCAGTTGCTGTGAGCCAAAACTCTTAACAGGAACTGTTGAACTCCAATTTACTTTTTGTATATGGAATATAGATGGTTGAAACTTTACAAAATGAGTGTTAAATTTGTGGTAAGTTGTTGCCGTAAGGTCAGTGAAGGCCCTCAAAACAAGGCATTTTTGACGCTTTTTAGCGTTTTTGAGGTCCAAAAACAGCTTGTACATTTCAGTTGGCACGGCAAAAGTGGTATCGTTTGAAAGACCAGTGTAAGCACTTTAAAATAATGTATAAATAACCGAGGAAAGTTCAACGTGCTTTTAGTTGCGTAAGGCCGAAATATGAAAAATGTCATATTTTACCGATATTCAAACGGTCATAACTTCCTCTGCCAACAACATATTGAAATATTTTTTTTGCCAATGTCATACTCAAAGGACTCAACTGTTCTGTTAAGACAAAGAATAGAGTATGACATTGGCAAAAAAAAATATATAGCACGTTGAACTTTCCTCGGTTATTTATACATTATTTTAAAGTGCTTACACTGGTCTTTCAAACGATACCACTTTTGCCGTGCCAACTGAAATGTGCAAGGTGTTTTTGGACCTCAAAAACGCTAAAAAGCGTCAAAAATGCCTTGTTTTAAGGGCCTTCACTGACCTTACGGCAACAACTTAGCACAAATTTAACACTCATTTTGTAAAGTTTCAACCTTCTATATTCCATATACAAAAAGAAAATTGGAGTTCAACAGTTCCTGGTAAGAGTTTTGGCTCACAGCAACTTCCATGTCTTGAAAATCCGCTTAACTTTTGATGCCGCACCTTCAACTTTAGGGATCCATAAAAACTAAACAACCCAACTTTAGAGCAAAACATTCTGGATTTGGTCTTTCAATAAGATAATAAACATTTGGTAATTTTTTGGAAAAAATCTGAGACGTCATGAATCACAGGCGTGACACTCTCTCAGATTCTTGCTCTTAAAAATAATATTTTACAGGTTTTGAAGAAGCGGTTTTATAGCTTTGGGTGCCAATCGCGATGAGTTTTCGGGGCCCCTTCAGTTTTACACAGCAATGTTCAAGACATATGAGTCATGAGCATATTTTTAAGTATCTTTTGGGGCCCTTATACTCGTGGAGGCCTTTTACAATTGCAACGGTAATGACAATTTGCAACCGTATTTCATTTTCGTGTGAAGTTTGAGTTATTATTTAATGACTAAATCACAAATTTTTTAAAAACCATTTACAAATTCGGTATACAATTTCTTTTAATTATTTTTAATCCTTTCACTATTAATATCCTTCAGAAAAAGCAACATCTTTGATTCAAAACCGAAAACATACATTTTAAATTTAAAAAATCTGGTATGGACCCCACACTACTTCCTTTTACGTGTAAATTTCTTAGTAGTTGCCTTAAGTGTTAAAAAAAGTGCTTGAAGTGAGCAAGGTAACAATTCAAATATTTACTCCCCATATCTGCCACGAAACAATGCAAAAAATATTTTGCAATGGTTAATTTTCTAAATATTGCTGATTTTAATATCATTCAGTGAATTTTTCGCAAAATATCGCCAATAGCGCCAAGTTGAACCCAAATTCGAAAAATATTTTTTTCGCCAAATTTGTCGCCAACTTGGCGATATGTCGCCAAGTTGGCGTCAAACGGCGACCAAAAGCTTGGCGACATATCGCCAAGTGGTCGCGCCAATTCATATCACTTGAGTCTGCATTGAAATTAACACTGATTTACCCCAAAAAAGGGGTAAAACACCCCCTTGGGAACATTCAAATGCAACCACAAGGGGAGGTGCACAACTAGACCATCCTCAGAGCCTACATACCAAGCTAGAAGCTTCTACGGCATATAGTTTTTGAGTTATGCGACCCACATACGCACACACGTACATACAGACGTCACGAGAAAACTCGTCGTAATTAACTCGGGGGTGGTTGAAAAAAATTTTTCGGCTGCTTATATGTTGCTAGGTACATATACACGTGCTGACAGGTCAAAAAAACTAAGGAATTTTCATTCGGGGGTGAGCAAAATCAAAATTTAGACTCAAATTTGAGTGATTTTTTTTTCGCGATCACAATACTTCCTTTACTACGTAAAAGGAAGTAAAAAACATTAATTCATTTGATATTCTTTTGTTTTAAAGTAGCATAACCGTAAATATGCTTTACCTTATTCGAAAACATCATAAGGCTCTCAAATATTGGCAGAAATCATGAAGTTTTAGCAGCGGCAAAACGTTCTTGCAGCGTAAAAGCAAGAAGTATTCTCTTAAAATGAGATTTTGCTGAAATGTAATACTTAATCATTGTTGACATAACAATGAGATTTTGCTTTGTTTTTGCGGATTATGAGGAAACAGTACTTCTTCAGACGCTGCATATTGTTGAATTAAACAATGTAAATGAACATACAGTCGAGCCCGCTTATTAGAATATCGGTTAAAAGAATGTCCCGCTTGCTGTATTTGCAGTATAATCCAATTTAAAACTGCAAAATGTAGAGTAATAAACTGGAAAGTTAGCAGTTCTTCAGTTTCTTATTATAAAGCTAGGAAATTTACAGTTTAGTCTAATTCCTAGATTAATGTCAACGATTTGTCGAATCAGAAACCATTTTGATTTTGACCGAATGTATAACTTTTCAAGGGTCTTTGTTTGTCTCTTTTTTTTCTCATATTTTTCCGTCTAATTACTTCATATAAGGCTTCAAAATGCTGAATTTTGTGTCTATTTTTCAAAATTTCGTTCGGGGGACAATCCATTCTAATACCCATCTCGCTATTAGGTCATAAAAAAAAAAAAAATAAAAAAAAAGGTAACAGCGGGATCATTAAAAAACAAGAAAAAACATGGGAGCTGTTATCACTTATCAGCGAAAGACATAAAAGTTTTTAAAAATGTTGAATGAATTGTATCTACAATTCATCGGAAACGTAAGAGCGAATTTTTCTCTTACGAAAAATCTATGGAGCAAAGGTTCCGCCTGCACTATTAAAATTCGATGCGTGCACATATTATGCTGCGACCAGCTATCGAATCTTTGGCTACAGTTGCGGTCCTAAAAGTTGAAAACTCCTTTTGAAAAAAAGTATCGCAAATCTTTTCTTTTCTTTCATTACGGAAACTTTCAGTTTAACATATTATAAATTTTAGTTATATCCATTGACGAAATTTACCCTACTTATGTAAAAATAATATTATATGTTTTCTGTAATATTTTTTGTCGTCTTTAAGAAAGGAATAAATTTTAATGTCAGCTTTTTTTTTTTTTTTGCTAGTTCCTCTCCGTATCTTGAAACATCATGTAAACTTGTATTTTTTTATTTTTCTGCTCAGAGTTTATGTATCTTGATTTATTTTGTAGAAAATAAAAGTTAGATTAAACTTTTTTTTTTTAAATGGGGGAGTGAAAGGGCAGATTTACCGAAAATGTTAGTGGAATAGAATCTCACGCATCGTATTGGTACTGCAGTTTTCTTTTTTTTTTTTTTTTGCACGGTAAATTTTCATAAATTTGTTTTTGAGGTATAAATCATACAGTTTCAGAATGTATAAAAGTTATAGTCGCCCAAACACAAATAAATACAATTTAAGCACTATCAAAGCAAGAAAACAAGATATCAGTTTGAAACGAGTCCTGTAATTTACTCAATTTCAGTCACCAGAAGCAAGCATTTAGCTACACACGTCAACATCATCCCCATCATTTGCAATGAATATCCTTCTTTGCGGACTTCGTCAAGGCCACGTCTTCAGGGACCCGCCCTCGCATCAAACTGCGAGTGCCGCCATTGTTGGGGCACCGTACAGAACCGGTCATTACAGTATTAAAGTGAACAGTGGCCGCATTTACACAACCACATGGTAATGGGATGGAATCATTAGGTTCAGTAGCAGGACTGTGGTTTCTGATGGATGTACACTGTTAAAAATCTCAGCGTAAGATTACGGCCAAAGACCGGCAAAAAAGGGTCCGGTCACTGGCCGTTAAAATAATATTCTGCCCGTAAACTCTAATGGCCGTCAAAATAATATGCTTGCCCGTTATTTTTTCTTCCGTAAAATAACGGCCGGTTGCCATTTATTTACAATATGCCCGTAAAAGTTACATTCTCTTTTTACGAGCAGTCACCGTTAATTTACATTCTGCCCGTAAAAGTTATAATAATTTTTTACGAGCAGTCACCGTTAATTTACATTATGCCCGTAAAAGTTATAATAATTTTTTACGAGCAGTCACCGTTAATTTACATTATGCCCGTAAAAGTTATTCATTTTTTATGAGCAGTCACCGTTAATTTACATTATGCTCGTAAAAGTAATATTCATTTTTTACGGGTAGTGATCATTAATTTACATTATGCCTGTAAAAGTTATATTTCATTTTCTACGAGCAGTGATCGTAAATTTACATTGTGGCCTCAAACAATTTTAAATTATTAATTTTCTACAGTCGCTGAGTGTAAAATAACGTTAGCTTGTAAGAGCTCATTTTTTATAGTCACTGCCTAAATTAAAAGGTGCATTAAAATTTGATTTATCACGATATAATTTAATTTATTATAATTTCATTAAATATAACTTTCACAAGGACTTACTGTCATAAACTAGCACATTATACTTGTAAGTTTCATTCAAAGACTCAATTAATATGTAAAGTAACCAACGGTTAACCTAGTTTTGGTAGTTACGACACCCCAGTAGGTAAAAGTAAAATCTTTGAAAAGGGGAAAGGGGGTTAAAGAATTCTATTTCAATAAAATCCTGCTTAATATATTATAGAAAAATACAATGTATAGACTTTTGTATTATTTTGCTTTACTGCTAACACACAGTATGTGTGTCTCACCTTTGTTTCATGCAGATAATACACTCTTAAAATGGGAAACACTCACTGGGAAATAAAATTTGAGATAAGAGTATTAGACAAAGAAATATATTCTAAAAATGAAATAAAAAGAATAAATAATAAATATGCAATGTACAGATTACTCAAAATTTCTATAAGAAGTCTAGCATTGTGACCCAACGTATCCTAACCGGTGGAGGGATTCATTTTGTTACATTTGCGTTTTTATATCCGTTTATTGACACTCTAGGCATTTCTATCTTAGGTTAGTAGTCCCTTATGTTTTCTGTACCATTTTTTTCGTCTTTAACTTAAAGCAAGGAGTAAATTTTAATATCAGCTTTTCTTTTTGCTAGTTCCTTTCCGTATCTTAAAATGTATTGTAAAGTTTTTTTTTTTTTTTTTTTCTGCGTCGAATTTATGTATCTTGATTTATTTTCTCGACAATAAAAGTTAGATAAATTTTTTCGGTATTTTTTTTTTTCTTTTGATGGGGGTGTGGAAGGGCAAATTAACAGAAAATTTTAGTGGAATAGAATTGTACCCACTGTATTGTTGCCGCGATTTTTTTTTTCCACGGTAAATTTTCATAAATTTGTTTTTTAGGTATAGATCATACAGTCTCAGAATGTATAAAAGTTATAGTCGCCCAAACACAAATAAATACGACTTAAGCACTATCAAAGCAAGAAGACAAGATATCAGCAAGAACGAGTCCAGCAATTTACTCAATTTCAGTCACCAGAAGCAAGCATTTAGCTACACACGTCAACATCATCCCCATCATTTGCAATGAATATCCTTCTTCGCGGACTTCGCCAAGGCCACGTCTTCGGGGACCCGCCCTCGCATCAAACCACGAGTGCCGCCATTGTTGGGGCACCGTACAGAACCGGTCATTACAGTATTAAAGTGAACAGTGGCCGCATTTGCACAACCACATGGTAATGGGATGGAATCATTAGGCTCGGTAGCAGGGCTGTGGTTTGTGATGGATGTAACCGGTGGAGGGATTCATTTTGTTACATTTGCGTTTTAATATCCGTTTACGACACTCTGAGCATTTCTATCTCAGGAGAGTGGTCCCTTTTGAATAAAAAAAAAATTTTTTCCGTAATATTTTATTCGCCTTTAAGAAAGGAAAAAAAAAAAATGCCAGTTTGTTTTTTTTTTTCCGCTAGTTTCTCTCGGTATCTTAAAGTTAGTTGTAAAGCTGTAATTTCATTTTTCTTCGTAGAGTTTATGTATCTTGTTTTATTTTGTTCACGTAAGAACAAAAGTTCGACAAGTTTTTTGTTTTCCTTTTTTTTTTACTTTTATTATTGCTACTAATTATTACTTAATATTTCTAATATTTTATTCGCTCAATCATTCTTTACAAAAAAAAAAAAAAAAAGGAAATTTGGAATGCGATCCTTTGTTGCTCGCATACTTTATAACGTTACGGTTTCTTGAAAAGAAAGTCAGATAAAATAATTAAATAAGTGATAGCTTTTTAATATTTAAGTAGTTTTTTCAAGAAAATAAATTTGGGCTTACATTTTTCCGTTTTTTCCTTTTTTAGTTTTTTTTTCTTTAACTTACTCTCTTTTTCAACCTCTAACCAAAAGTAGTCATTTAAAATCACAGTACTACAATATTGAGTAATTCTTGAGAAAGTAGTACAAATCCTTTCCTACGCTTTGGAAATTTTAAAAACAAGTTTAATTAGCACCAATTAGTTATATTTCTCAAAACTGATTCTCCCATTTGATTGGGGGTTTACCCCCCCCCCCACCACCACACACACATTGAAGTATCAATGGTTTGTACATAAGTAATTTATATGAAGGATTCAAAAATATTTTGGTTTGATACAAGAAGAATAATATTACGTGTCCCAGCATTGCCTCACTGAAAGTTAGTATGAGATTTTATATTATGCTGAAATGTAGCATTATAAAATAAATTATATATCGCTCGAAAAAGTAAATGGAAAACAAGTTTTTAAAAAAATCCCGGTAAAAAAATTAAAAAAAAGAAAAGTTTTTTTTTTTTTTCATTTCAGCAATTTTTTATGGTTCTAACTCTGTACCTCAGAACCAGACTAACGTAAGTCCATTTTCGTCATTTTTCAGCAGAGGCCGAAAACGATTGTCGGATACATGCAAAATATAGGACTCGCGCTCTTTTCACGCTGCTAAATAATTGTGAAGAAGTTTGTTTTATAGAATACTGTTGAAATGGATCGATGTGGAACAAGATTCTACATACAACGAAGCAAAAAAGTGAAAATCGCCATTTTTGGACTTATGTCGTTCTGGTTCTGAGGTACAGAACTGTCCACTCTATTGAAGCTATTTCAAAGATGAAATAAACCTACATTGAATCTCTTAATATTTTTATAGATGGTGTATTTTGTGAAGTGTGAAAACTAGATGGTCTAGTTTAGCCACTTTGAATTCTACAGTCAGCAAATAGAGTCTTGTTCTTTTTCTGATGGCTAATTCTATTGGTTGGATGTTTACACAATGTTATTATAATATTTCTGATAAAACAAAGGTGGTTTTTTTGTATCTGGTACATCGGGATGATCTTTTTGATCAGGTATCTATAACTAACCCTTCCTTTTTACTATACAGTCGAACTCGCTTATAACGAGCTTGAAGGGAGTGTAACATGTTGCTCGTTAAATCCGAGTGCTCGCAATGAACGGGTCCTTACGGCCGGCGTGCAACCAGAAGGGGTGGGAGCTTGGAAGGTCAAATAATTGAGTTTACTTGCAATTTAATTAATACTTACTTTAATTACATCAATTAATTTAATTAAGTACTGTTCTTTATTTAATGACAAGTACAGGTTTCATGCAAAAGTATTGAACCGCAGGGAAAAAAGAAAAAAAAAGAAGATGAGACAGGAATAATACTAGAAAGATGAGAAAAAAAGACTGCGAGACAGAAAAAAATGCTCGCTAAAACCGGGTCTTGCTCGTTAAAACGAATTCTGTTCAGTAGACATAACATTCATCCAACCAAATATTCTCGTTTCTCTTGTTGAATCCGAGTTCTCGTTATATCCGAGCTCGTTGTAAACGAGTCCGACTGTATATAACCAAGAGTAGAAGAAAGTCATTTGGTACAAGCTGCTTTATTTTCTATGTTTAAATAATTTTTGCTTGATAAAAGGTGGAATGTGCGAATAGAAAGACTATGATGCGTTCTTTGAGCAGTTGTCGGGGTGATATTCACTTATTAGCGACTTAATGAGTCTAATACCCAATACAATACAAAAAGAACCTGAAATTGCCAAATAAATACAACCTTAGAATCAGTTATTTTTATGTATTTTTTTCCTTTCTAGTGACAAGTCACCAAAATCATATCTTTTAAAGTTTACTTTTCCACTTTGTTACGTTTAGTATGTAACAGAGTGGTTAAAATAGTTTTGAACCCTTCATAAATTGTCTATGAACAAAACACCAATACTTGATTAGACACAAATAAATTTAGAATAAATTTAAAAAATTGATTAATTGCGGGTAGTTTTTGAGTTTAATTTAAAAATTCAAAAGTAAAACATGATTTGTTCTATTTTTCTTGGGAAAGCTATTATGATTTTTGCTTTGAAAAATGAAGAATAGTACAAAAGTGAAGAATGAACGAAACAGTAGAATAATATTATTACTTTTCACGTATTGATGACTTTCCATCAACTGGAAATATAAAACATTCTATTATCTAGTCTTCAACTACGTTCGCTTTTCAATGCTTCGTGGGAAATATGGATAGGTAAAATCCCAAGTAGCATCAACTCATCGGATTTTGCTCGGCCGATCAACAAACTCCTCGTAAACTGATCCTGTAACGCACGATGACATCGTTCCGATCAGTATCCGAGCACGGTTTTCGATGAGCTACTTTTCATCGAAAAGCGATATCCTTCTGATCAACTTTCCCGATGAAAATAAGATGAGCTATATTCCATCGGAAAACGATATCCTTCCGATCAAGTTTCCCGATGAAATTCCTCGGCACGGGACTGTTCTGCTCGTAAATTGCTCCAAATCTCATCGTATTCTCATCGGATTTTGCTGCTCGGATTCTGCTCGGCCGATGAGACATAGTGGATCATCGGCCGATGAGAATTTCATCGGGTTTCGATGAATGGCCGATCATCGACCGATGAGATGATGCTGCTAGGGATAGGCTCACGCTTATGAATTTTTTGTTTGATCAAATCATTTCTGTCAGTAGAGAAATTGTGGGGCTAAGTTACCCTCCATGATTGAAATGATTTCCTTCGGTCTTTCCCAAAAAGAGCTTCGTTTCTTTGATACTTGTTTATTTGAAATTTTTTTCCGACAGCTGTTTTCCTCAAAGACAGCGCATCCCCTCTTTGTATGATTAAATTATTGTTTAACCCATTAATGCCTAGCGTCCTTTTTTAGGGACGGTCCAAAAAAGAGTCTGAATTTCCCCCAAATGAACATTTCAGCCAAATAATAGTGTTCAATTAGTACCTTGTTATTGTTTCAACTCGTTATTAACAGATTGCAGCACATAACCATTGTCAAGTGTGTTCTGTAGCCGTTTTAATATGATCTTTATCAAAAATGACATCGTTCGCAATCTCAATAAAGAAAGCAAAGTTTTCAAAGTTATTCCCAGCTTCCCAGTTTATGTTAATTGCTGATTTTATTTCTTCTGATGAAATGTCTTTTTAAATATTATATCGTAGGCAGAAAAAAGTTTAGTAAAAAAAGTATGTATCCTCTAGGGTCTATCGTAACTTTTAAGGGACGATTTTTTTTCCTTAATAAAAAATTTATTTTTTACGTAATATTTTTTTTTTTTTGTTATTTTTCCTGTCCATTAAACAATTTGTAACCAGTATACAAAATATCTTTGGAAAAAAAAATGTCACGCAGTAATGGGTTAAAATTGAGAAATGTGAATCAAAGTTACCATTAATTGAAACTTTCATATTCCAATGGCTGTTTTTCCTTTAGTTTCACCAAATCCTTTTAGAAACTAAAGAAGTAAGGGATCAACTTTATCCTTCATGACCAAGGTGGGTGCGCCAGCTAGTCCTCCCCCCTTCCACTTTTCTATGTGGGATAGCAAAAATTTGATTGATCGGGATTTTATCGTCATCAGAAAGCGCAACTGATTATAAAGCGTTAAAAACAAGCAGTTTTTAAGCAACAAGGATAAAAGGGTAGCAGCGGTTACTGCAAAAGATTCTCTCCAAAATAGCGTGATCTTGCAATACTCCGCCAACTTGACCATTTCGATCCATGGACAGCTGTTTCAGTTGACGGTGTATTGCATGTTTCTGCCTTAGCCCTTGCTTAGGGGCGGTTACTCACTGCTTTATAGCGTGATCTTATTTTACAATTAGTTTTGTTTTTTCATGGTTCTCAAATTTACTGCTATAAAAAAGGTTAATTGTTCTAGAAAGCCCTTAATTTCTGTAGTTGACGAAGTTCAACAAAAATGTCGCTGTGCGTCGTTTCTCCTGTGATTTGATAACTGTCAATGCTCACTGTAGCCTAATAAAGCCATGATTTGCATGAACAGAACACTGGTGTCTTTATTAAAACATTGAAGGATGGGGCGGAAGATATGATTCTGAACTTCATATGCTGCACGAACTGTGTGCTGAAGTGACTATAGAAAAAACAAAAAGTAACGACTTATCAGTGCCCCGAATGTGATGAATTATCTTTTCACTTTCCATTGAAGTAAACATTTAAGTTTTAATTTTTTTTTCTTTTGAGTTTATCAAATGTAGTTTAATATGTTTTTATATTGACAATGCAGAATTTCTTAGTTTTTTTTAAAATTTGATAATTGAAAGGCTCGGGCGTAAATAGTGAAATCTGACAAAATTGTATAACTCGAATCATTTGGTGAAAACAATGGTATGTGGGCAGGCATATGAACAGAAATATTACAGGGTTTAAGGATAAACACATCCCTTAATAATGTACCTACACACACGCACTTTGTTTTTAAAATCAAAATACTTCCGGCAGTAATTTTTCGAAATTTTCTCAAGCCATACCTTTGATTTTAAAAATGCAGTTACCACTATTTACACCCGAGCCCTTCCATTATTTTTGACGTTTTATCACAGAGTTATCCTTACTGGAGCTCAGTGTCCCTAAAACTTCCACTTGGCATTTTTTAACAGCTGACAGACATATTTTAAACTTAAATTTTTACTTTATTTTTTTTTTTTATTTTTTTAGATGTCATTTGATGAATGTACAATAATTAGAGACAATTGAATCATAACCAAGGTCTAAATTGAATATTAGACCTTGAACCTTAGGTTGGCATTTTTTTGCACTTATCTTATAATAATTTCATTTAATAGTTTCTAAAAATGCTTCACTCTTTCATACTTGCCGCATTAAAACTTTTATTCTGACAGCCGTTTTCCTGAATCTCAACATTTTTTTGCACTTACCTTATAATAATTTCATTTAATAATTCCTAAAAATGTTTCACTCCTTCATACTTGCCGAATTAAGACTTTTATTCTGACAGCCGTTTTCCTGACTCTCAACATTTTTTTGCACTTACCTTATAATAATTTCATTTAATGTTTTCTAAAAATGCTTCACTCCTTCATACTTGCCGAATTAAAATTTTATTCTGACAGCCGGTTTCCTGACCCTCAACCAAGCAAAGCCGATCACACCTTTTTTTATTACAAGTGCTCGGAGAATGCTTATTACCTTTTGTGAATTTGAAGACAACGCATTCGCCATGAATAATTACATTTATTAAAAACGAGTAACGTCAGAGACACCATAACATTATCATCCCACGAAGAAGCACAAGATGAATAACTTTACAAACGGATTACGTATGCTTCATTTCTCAGTTTGTTATTTTCCAAAGAAAAATTAAGTGAAATGTAATCACAGCATGTGAGAACTGGAGACCAGGAACCCAACCACCTGCCTTGGACTTCACCACGGCATTTTAATCCGGTAAAGTCATTGTTAAAGCAATAGCATTTCCCCCTTTCCATAAATTACCCCTTAACATCGCTTGAAATTGGTCATTAAAATGAGTCAGAAACACCTGTTAACGGCCTTGGGATGGTCTGTTTGATCAGGTGCCTAGGACTAACCCTTCCCTTTTACTATATAAACAACGGGTAGAAGAAAGTCATTTGGTACAAGTGGTTTTATTTTCTGTGGTTAAATAAGGTTTGCTTGACGCGGAGGTCGAATATGCACGCAGAAAGACTATAATGTGTTCTTTGAGCGGTTGTCTGGTGATAAAAGTCGTTTATTAGGGGCTCGATACGTCTAATTCCCACAGAAGGAATGAGATGGGTTTTTAGAGTTAACATACAATCGACATTTAAAAACGCATGTAGAGAGAGATCTCATGTTTGCAATTTGTAGGGTTTTTTTTTTTTTTTTTTGATAATTTCGTATTTATTTTGGATTTTTTTTTTCATTTTATTATCTGACAGATGAGTTAGATAAAATAAGATATAGGGTAAGTGCTCCAGTAGTCGGCCATTTAAGAGATCTTTTGTGGATCTTGGCTAACCTAGAACTTCAGCTATCAATACAGCAACAAAAACAAGGTAAAACTTTAGAATGAACCTTTCTGATGGTGAATCACCTACTTGTTTCAGAAATTACAAGAAAAATTATGTTAAAATCCAAGCTGTTGTCAACACTAGTAAATTCTCCAGTGGTCGGCCACAGAATCATCTTAGCTGAAAAATAAGCCGAATCGCAATCTTGGATGACGGGCACACCATTCAAAATGAAATAACTCATTACTAATTCAAAAAAAGGTACCCAAAACTTAACTGCCACTGGTTGATGATTGAGGATAGGTACATGAATGTGTGAATGCGCCATATCTGAATTTGAATTAAAAATATACTATTTATGAGGAGTTTTATGTCATTATGGCCGACTACTGGAGACTGGCCGACTACTGGAGCACTTACCCTACAAGATGGAAAGTTAAATATCCGTAAAACTGAGAGAAAATAACGTTTTTACTGCAGAAACATGCGAAGTAAATGGCAATTTGATTCCCAAGTTTGTACTATAAAACCTTGTTTTTCCACATTCAATTGTCTCGCAAAGGTACAGATTATTTTCGTAATACAGTTATATTTGGCAGTTATAATTACTAGAAATATTAAAATGTACAGCAAAACAACTAACCTTTTCAATTCTTATAAAATTATAAACAGTTAGTGTGCGAAAGTATGAATTATTACTTTACTAAAATGTATAAGCTGAGGTTTTTGGTTTTTATACAATATTTGTAGCTTCAGTTTAAAATCAGAGGGCATGGAAGTTACATGATATTTTATTGAACAGTAAACAAAATGATAAGTTAAGTAGCAAATATTTTTGTAGAAATAACGCATTAAATAAGGTCAATAACAGTAAGAGAAGAGTTTTTGATAAGATGCCTAAATATTTGCTGGAGGTAAGCAATGGATTTTTCCCCATCACATAGTCTAAATATTTTTAGTAACTTCAATTATTGATCAATATTTTAGTCGAAAGATCATTCCTTAGTCTCGCCATTCAATTATAATACCTTTTATAATGAATTAGTGTACTTTCATTGAAGAGTTTCAATAGGTCTAAAGTATTTCGTTTAGGAGGGGAAAGCACATATTCTTTTTAGAAAGGGGGGGGGGTACTTTTTATGCTAGAAAATAAAC